>JAQZBX010028387.1:0-27544 GCA_029593785.1 Cabassous unicinctus | reverse complement strand
TTTTTTTTTTTTTAAAGATTTATTTATTTATTTATTTATTTATCCCCCCCTTGCTGCTTGTGTTTGCTGTGTCCATTTGCTGTGCGTCTTTTCTGTGTCTGCTTATCTCCCCCTTGCTGTGAGGTCTTGCTGCATCAGCCCACCACGCTGCGCGGTCCGGCCTGCCTTCACAAGGAGACCCCGGGAAGCAAACCCGGGGCCTCCCACATGGTAAACGGGAGCTCTATCCATTGAGCCACACCCGCTTCCTGGTTATTACTTTTAAATGTTATTTTTAGAACATTGCTTGGTGCTCCAGTTAAACCATTTAAATCTTACAATAGCAAAATGAAGCTGATATTGTGTTGGCAGTCACATGTTTCACAATTTGTTGGTGTTTTAGCTTAGATCGTATTAACTATCAGCATTGCTATTTAATTATTTGTTTTGAATTTACAACATCTTCAGAATAGTGCTGCCATTTTTACTTGAAACAGCAACTTTCTATTGCTCAGTTAGGCAGTTTTAGTTTATGTTCTAAATAATTAATACCTTCAAGAAAATGGAGAGCAAGGATCTTGCTACCTTATAAATGAAGGGACTGAATATACGGTTGTAGCGAACAGGTCAGAAAAATTTGCCCAAGTGACAAACCTGTTTCTTTGCAAGAGGAAAAAGATAGTTACATAGTCACACTTGTGATACCTATGAAAATTTATGTACCGTACTACCTTTATGGGTTATGTGATTGTAAAGGCAATCAGGAGACAAGACAGTAATTTTGGGTTATTTCTTTCTGGAAAAGAAATAATTTCCTTTTGTTGCTTCCTGACATTTTTTTATAGTGAAATTATACCTGGGACTTTTGATGTGACAAACAATCCAGGGATCCATGATTCCCTTATATATTTTCTCAACTACAATTCCCAGTTTCTAGTATAAGAAGGGAAGGTTCAAGACTCCTATAACCATGGATAATATTCTTTGATAAAGCACAAGTTAAATTTCATGCGTCTGTTTTAATTGGTTGGTGTCAGTGCTAAACCACCTGTTAAATATTTTCAAAATCATCCTTTTATAAGAAAATCAGTGAAATTCCTAGGTAGAACAGGGAAGTTACAACATTGCTCTTGCTATGGAGTATTAGGTTTAAACAAAATTTAAAATTGACCTTAGGGCTCCTATACATTGCTCTGCTCTAGAATTGACATGAAGCAGGGTTACAGCTAATGCTGAGGCAAGGCCTGAACTCCCTCATGCATTAATCTATATTATACATGCACAATCTGTAGTATGCTTCAAGTACAAACCAACTGGCCAGTATCCTAAGTAGTAAGAACAAGAACTGAAATGTCCTCTATTTTTTTTCCTCTTGGTCAAGGGCAGTGTGCTGGTGATAATGAGGCTAGTTTGTTAATAGACCCATCATGTAATGACAATGCTGATATACCTTTTTTATCATCAGCAATGGGTCTAGTAGGGCCACAGTTAACTGAAAACTGCTTGAAAAGACTAAAGAATCACACATTTCCATGTGAGCTTTATAAAGATGACAGATTTATATAATAAACTGGTTATAGATTCTTTTCTTCCGATAGCTCTTCTAATTTGGGCTTTTTAAATTTTAAGAAATGCAAAAATTAAAATATTTAGATTTTTTTATCCATTCTTTGCTCATTAAAGTGTTTTAAAACAGTGGAAAAATGAAACTTTTGTTAGGCTCAATAGTGCTCAAATTTCAATATAGTAAGTAATGTATTATGAAAATTCATGAATAATCATTTTCTTTCATGATTATCAAGATTTTTTTGAGATAATAATATTGATATCTTGCTTGCATTCCAAAGGAAATTATAATAAGCCATTGCCAGAGGTATATCAAATAAGTTTCCATTTGGTCCATATAAATATTGCTCAGGAATTACCAACTAAGGATGAAAACATTATTTCCTTGCCTGATATTTTAAAACACTCAATGTCCTGAAATACAATTACTCTTCTTTTACTTGTGGTATAATTTGTAAAACAAACAAAATTCTAATCTTCATTCTGCTACTCTTAATGTTTTAATCATGTAATGTTTTACTTTCTTTGTTGATACAGTGAGAAGAAGGAAAATAACAATAGCTTGCACAGAGGAATATCAAGAAAATTAATTATTTATTGTTTGTCGATAGCTTTGAAATATTATGAGCAATTTAGGTATTATGACTTATTACTAAAATGTCATTCACTAAATAAAAGCAAGAGATAAACTTAGAGAAACATCCAACTAAATACTAAATTATTTTTCCAACCAGAAAGAAATATGTTTTTCTATTATTTTGATCAAAGTATTGTTTTAATATGGTCTCTTTTAAGTTTTGAAATAAAGGAATCCTTTAAAATCCTCCAATTCTTCAGTTGGAGTTATGTTATTTCTCAAGTGAGAAAAAATGGTTATAGTACTCACATATAGACATAATCATTAACAGGCAATCTTGGTACTTATTTTGCCAACATGACAGCTAAAAGCCCAAATTCCTTACATCTAAACGAGTCTTTCTAACCCATATTCTCTCATGGTGATTAAAGAGTAGAATTTTTAGAAGCAGTGAGATCACAGAAAGAAATATCAAAAGCCAAGGCTGATGTCAAATCAATGCCCAGGTTTAGTTGATTTTTGCTGTATTTGAATTCAGCATTGATCTTATCTAGAAAGTACCAAGCTCACTATGAGCTCCAAACAATGCACTTTTTATGTAGTGTATATATTCGAGAATGATACATCAGACAATTATCAAAACACAAAACAAATATCATAAAAATTAAATATACCTAAAAAGGTATCTTCTTAGGTGTTTAAAAAGAGGGTAGAAAGGTATTGCTTTGTTCTGTTATGTCTATAGTCTTTATCCATGAGGAGTCTAGCAATTAGTTTCTTAAAAAGAAAAATCATCAGGTCGTCTTTGTCTTTCTCCTCAGTACAAAATTCTGTATTTCATTATTTCTTTCACATTTAAGATATCTGGGCTATTCTGTGCCCTTTAGTAGCAAAACTTTATAAATGAGCAAATGCGTTTTGTTCCTTATTGCACTGCAGACTATATTTATGTTATGGAAAGTATATTGGCTAATCCTTCTCTCTCCTTCATGCAATCATATTGCATGTTGATTGAATTTAAAATTTTAAGTAATGATAACCAACAAGGTTATCAGAGTTGGCTCTTAGTTCATGAACAAGAGTGAAGAATTCAGACTGATTGTAAAGTGTGACAGATTGAATTATATAGCCCAACAAAAGGTAGATTCTTATTCTTAATCTACATTCTTGTGGGTTTGAACACATATGTAAATAAGACCTTTGGAAAATATTAGTTTTAATTAAGGCATGGTCAACTGAATTATGGTATTAATCCGTGTTCTTGAAAGCCTTATAAAGAAGAGCCAGAACCCAGAAGGCAGCACAAACTGAAGAGGAGACCCAGGACATCACCATGTGTGTTGGAGGACTGACATTACCACAACGCTACTGAAACAGGGAGAAAGCATGGCCTTGCGTTGTGATTTGGGACTTCTGGTCTCTAAAACTGTGAGTCAATGAATTCTTATTGTTCAAGCCAACCCATGGTGTAGTATTTGTCATAGCAGCCTAGCAAAATAAAACATAAGTGTACTAAGAACACAGATGGATCACTTTTTTGGTAGTTATTTCTAATGAAAAAACGGTTATCTGGTATGTACACTTTTACCTTCTAATTGAGCAAAGATTCTTTGGGGATCCATGTAGATTTGTTTTTGGCCATCTCAATTACCTTTAATGACCTCAAAGTAATTTATTCTTAGGCTATCAAAAACAAAGTGATGAAAAATATGTGCACAGATTTGGGAAATTAATTTGTAGCTGTAGTAATAATGCTTGTGAAAACAAAAAAATATGACTATGTTTATTTAAAAATAATTTTAACTCCTTTCCCTCTATAGAGTAAATTCAATAACATAAGAGTTGGTTTTGAATATAGTGATCAAGCATTTTTTGGTACTTCCATTACTCTTCAAATAATTTGTGAAAAAAAATTAATATTCAATATTAATTGCAACTGAATATTGCAATTAATCTTTTTTATTGAGATTATTGCAACTAAATAATCTATGAATCATAGATTTTGCTATAAACCCTTCTTTGATACATTTTATACTTTCTGAAAAAGATCATTTATGTGATTGAGTTTTGTATCCTGGACAACTAGAACTAGATCTTATCATAGTTGTCCTAATTTTATGACCTATGTGAATATTTTATTATATTCAGATAAGTGCACTAAGAAGCAAGATAGGTAGGTAGATAGGTAGGTAGGTAGATAGATAGATAGATAGATAGAAATCCACCTATGTCATCCAAATTTATATCATCTATTATCTATACAGCTTCTTCCCACTTATATCTAATATTAAAATCACAA
Source organism: Cabassous unicinctus (assembly GCA_029593785.1). Taxonomy (NCBI): domain Eukaryota; kingdom Metazoa; phylum Chordata; class Mammalia; order Cingulata; family Chlamyphoridae; genus Cabassous; species Cabassous unicinctus. Next base: position 23,123 of record JAQZBX010028387.1, on the reverse strand, counting down.
GTTTACATAGGTCAGAATATCCTGCATTGTAGAGCTATAACAGAATATCTCTCCAATTTTAAGGATAATTCCACCTCTCTATTAAGCATTTGGATTCATTCCAAAACAAACAAAAGTCTACATCAAAGGTAATAAGTATTGAATGAAGTTCATTCTTCTTTAGGTGCAGAGTTTGTTACTCAAGCCTCTTGTAGTTACACGATACAGGTGAAAACTTCTCATGTTTAGTTACGTCAAAGTTCACAGAAAAGCAGCCTACTAAGTAGTTACAAGCCATTGCAACTTCCTCCAAAGGATAATGGAAAAACAAGAGTGCTATTAAAACATGAGTATTAAAGCATGAGTATGACCCTTAGTATAGCAAATCCACAGCTCTGGGTCTGAGAACCCTGTGATTCTTAAGATGTCTTTGTATCCCAGACTATATCCCTGGGAGCAGTCCCACTTCTGTTTGGTATGGTGTTTTGACAAATGAAACTTCATCTTCCCTTCAAACAAGTGGTCCTCTCAAGGATTAAAATGCTTAGTGCAATGAGTGGGAAAGGAAAATCATATTTACAGAGAGAATGGTAATGCATCAACATCCAAGTAAGTGATATTTGGAGAGTGGATTATGGAAGATAAATTATATTATTTGTTGAATCAAGTGGATGATAAAATAGGAATTGAGAAAGGAAAATTGAACAGCCTTGTCCAAAGTGCTTTTAGGTAATCTTTCAGCAGCACAATGAATGTGTGATTCATGAAGTTCAGTAATAAAGCAGATCTCTCTCTCTCTCTCTCTTCCTCTCTCTCTCTCTCTTTCACACACACACACACAAACTCAAATTTGATAATGAAATTAAATGATTTGCAAGATTTAAAATATATCCATAATATTGGTCAAATAAGAAAAGTTCCAAAAAATGACAATGAGATAGTTTTCATTAATAGAATGCTTATTAGTATTAAAATGAGTTGAACTTATTTTAAGAATGAAAAGAATAAATTGGGTAAAAATTTAAACATGATTTTTCATTTTTTCCACTGCTTTCCAAACATGTAAAATAAATAAGACAATGTTGATTATAGAGGTAATTAGAATTATGAATAATTTCCCATCATCATTTCATTGATCTTCCTCCAACATGTGTGAAAAAAGATGGCCATATATATTCCCACTTGATCACTGGTCAGCACTTGATTTCTGCATTTCAGAGACTGGTATGAAGACACAAAAAATAAAGGTCATGTTTCCAAAGCTTCACACTGATCTAGTCTATAGACCTACATTGTAGTTGCCCATGTATGACTTATTATTGCTCTGAGCTAGGTACTGCTGTCTTCCAGTGCTATATTTCTTGAAAATTTGACATAGAAATCTGTGACACAAACTGTCAGCTTGGTGTGGAAAAATCTCAAGATCTCTCATTAATATTAAACTCCTGGGGGGAAAATGTGTTGCTGAAACAAGCATTTCTTTTAAGGACTAAGGAACTCATATATTGGTATTGGCATGATAATTGAAATCATATTCAGCAAAATGAATGATGATGAAATTTTACCCATGCATTCTAAAAGAAAGGACAAAGATGGATCAGAAGCAAAAGCATGTTATCACAAAATATGCAGGAATTCAGACTTCCTTACCAAAATGATGAAACAATGAACAGGAGTTATTGTGACCATCTATTATTGTTTCTAATAAGCATCAAAGGAATTGGGATAAAGAAAAAATTATTGTCAGCCATTGCAACAGAATATAGTTGAATAGCTACATCATTTTATGACAATGCAGGCAAGTATAATTTGGATGTAAATCATGTTTCTTGTCCTCCGCTTCATAATGGACTTTCATTATACCTTACACAAAATTCAGGAATGGGAAGAGACAAAAAGTCAGATACTTGACTCTGCCTTCCTCTCTCAGGACTTCTAATGCAGAGTCTAAGGACTTCAGAGGACATAAAAAATTGTGGACAGTGTAATATCTGTCCTTGGTAGTTAAAGAGAAATGGCACTCCCTTTTCTGCCTCTTTTCTCATGTGGCAAAAAAACTAGAGGCAATTTTCATTTTGCTCTATACCTCAACTCAAAGATATGCCTTTGAAGTCAAACATTGGTATAGGGTTTTTTTTCCCCTAATGTGCCTGGTTTTCTCTTCCTTTTTTCCCCTTTGGATACATTCTGCTCACTTGAAGTAAGAAAAGTTTTATTTTGGAAAGAAATAATTTGGTCGCAAAAGAAAATGAAATCTTAGCATTGTTAGACACTAACTAAGGAATTTTATTTTATTTTATTATCATATCATGATTCATATAATAACAATTTCACATCCATGTCAAGGTAAAATTAACTTCAAAAGCCAAACTATTGTATAATAACTAATATTTAAATAGTTCTATAAGGTTAGCAAAACATAGTAATGTATATTGCATTGTATGCTCAATAATAACAGTTTGTTAAGGATGATATTTTATCGTTATTCTAATGATAAGAACATTGAATTGCAGTCAAACATTTACTTGTTCAGTAGCATACACCTAGTAGGAAGCAGAGCTATATGTTTTAAATACAAGATTTCTGATTTAAATCCTGGACTTCTACTATATCACATAGCCTCAACTGATTTTTATATCATGATAGATTTTTAAATTAAAAAGTTAGATATGAGTTAAAGGGTCAGTAATTATCAATCCTAATTTTAAGGCCTCATAATTATGTATAAGGATCAAGGTGGGTAGTCTTTTCATAATGAATATAACTTAATTTGAGGATAGAGTGGAATCCAAATGAAAGACGTAAAGACCTAGCTGGGTGCTTATTAAGAATGCACAATCCTGTTCCTAATCACAAAAGGTTCTGATTCTGTACATCTCAATGAGACTGTATAATCTGTTTTTAAATAATCATCCTTTATGATTCTGACCCAAGATTCTCATTTGGAAAAACCCTGGTGTAAAACAACTCTTTGATAAGTCAACTGCATATTTTTATCTATTTTTAAATCTACAAGCAACACATTTTCTTTTCTTTCTTCTATCAAATTGATGTTCACCAATTGTATTGTCTCTATTAATTATTCATTTTCAACTTATCTTCTGAGAAAAAGGCGTTTAGACTGTTTACAAGCACATAATACATGTGTATAATATGGTCAAGATTTTGTTGGATGTTAGTTCTTTAATGAATCAGTTATTTCCTGATTGAAAAATGGATACATTTGTCATGGAATCAGTTGAGCAGGTCACAAGGTTTTAAGGTCAGCTAACCTGGGTTCAATTACTACTTGACAAAATTTTTAATCTTTCTATTCCTCAATTTCCTTATCTGTAAAATGTGAATAATGGCATTGTCTATGCTATACAGATTTTATGAGGATTAATAAGATAATTGTTAGCCTTTATTCAATGAATAGCCCTGTGGTAAGAACATGGGGAATGATCAATAAAGGTAGCCATTATTATTGTTGCTATGGTTGTTACTGAAGTTAATATTAATTAGACAATTTTATCATGACAAAAAAAAGGAATGCTCCCGCTGACCATTTGTTTCTGATTTGGGGAACATCTCCCAGGAATGATTAAATGAATTAATTTTCAGAATAGTTACTTGATATGACTACTTGTCTTTGGAGATTGATGGCCAAAGGCAAAGCTTTTCCTTCTATACAGTTACAACTGAGACAGTGCTCCTAATTAGCTACTAAGGTAAGTCATATATTGAGCCATTCTTGGGCCACTGTAGGTTTTTATATTATTTGATGGCTTTTTTTTTTTTAAATTTTTGTGGTTACTGACTTTGTTGTTTAGCAATTAGATGAACTTTCTGGGTTACAGATGCCTGCATAATTTCAAATATGAAGTATGGTATTTTGTGATCAAAAAGGAAATGTACCTAAAATATAATTATATATGAACTTCTCAGTTATATTTTTTTCAATGTACATTTGGACTTTACTTTCACTTGGTACCCTAGGTCAACAAATGTGCAAGTATCCAGTGATTTCATGAAAAAAGCCATGCTTTAATGTATAAATGTTAACATTTAGAGGTGACAGATGGGAAGGCAGGTGATAATTTTTAAAAATTGCATGTCTTTCTGAGAAATTATTTTCTTAATCTTTATGAAATTAAGCCATCATATATAATATTAAACATGTGTTACCTATTTTGACATTAATACAGCATATACAATAAAAAAATTTAAGCTCTTCAGCACATTTATTAAATAAGGGAAAGATTTTTAAGCATTTTAAACATGCATTTACTTATTTAAAAGTTTAAAAGTTCTAAGTATAAAACTGGCAATCAATTGCAAATACTATGAGAACTCTTAAAGGAAATGCTAATGAATGAAACATTAGAAAAGGGATTAAATAGAGGAAGACAGGAAGACAAAGAACATTGAAGAAACAGAAAAAAACAATTATAAGTGAAAAAATTAAATGCCATGGGGAAAATTAAAGAGAAATAAGTATATATAATTGATTTAGTTTCCTAGCTGTTTAAACAAATACTGTACAATGGACTGGCTTAAACAATGGAAATTTATTGACTCAGTTTCAGAGGGTAGAAGGCTTGCTTCATCCTGGGGTAGGTATCTTCCAGCTGGCCAGTAATCTTTGGAGTTCTTTGGCTTTTAAGTTACATGGCAGCATCTTCTCCTTTCTTTCCAGGTTCCATTGACTTCCAGTTTCTGGCTGTTCCCTGTGCTTTTCTTTGTGTCTGACTTTTACTCTGCTTATAAAGGACTCCAGAGTAATCCGGATTAAAACCCAACTTGATTTAGTTGGGTCACACCTTAACTGAAGTAACGCCTTGAAGCAATCTTATTTCCAGTGGGTCCACACTCACCAGAATGTAGACCAAGACCAGGAACATGCCCAAACTGGGACACACAGTTCAATCCACATCAATTATGTAGAAATGGATCAATTTATTTCAGCTTCAGGATCTTTGAATTTGCTGTTACTTCTACCCAAATTCTTCGTTGCCTAGATAAATTCATGACTTGCTTCTTTTTAATTACATATCTCAGCTCAGATTTGCATATTTTAAGAGACTTCCTAGACCATGACATCAGTAGCCACACAAATCCTAGTTAATATCTATGTCATTATTTTTCTCTCATATTCTGAAATACTCTTCCCTCATTACATGTAAGCTACATGATGATTGATTTGTTCACTACCAGTCAACCTGGAAGTGCAGAGCCTAGGAGCTATCTCTCTCTCTCTCATATTCATGAATATACACACATATATACACACATACACAGACACCTGCACACAAACATATCTATCTCTTGATCATTGTTATTCAGAAGAATAAAATATCAAATAAATATACTATATGCTGTCACAATGAGGGAACAATTTCACTTGATTCATTCTTTAAAACAAAGACTCTATTATGAGAACAGCTGTTTATAGGGACATAGTAAATTGAAAGCACACACACACAGAATTTACAAAGTGAAACTAAGTAGGATATTGTATGTTTGATTTGAGAAGAGCAATATTGTGTCTTTTGACTAAAATTATATACATATTTAGTATGTAATAATACTTAAAATAATGCATAACAATTGGGTACTAATCACAGTATTTTACATGGATTTTCTCATTTAATACTCAAATAAACCTGTGAAGGAAACGGTGTAGTGGGATTGCTGGGTAATATGGTAAATTCCATACTTAACTTTGTGAGGAACTGCCAAACTGTCTTCCACAGTGGATGCACCATTTTACATTCCCACCAATAAATGACTAAGGTTTCCTATTTTTTCACATCTTCTCCAACATTTGTTATTTTCCTTTTTAATAAAGAATCACAGCCATTCTAAAGGGTATGAAATGATATCTCATTGTGTTTTTTATCTGAATTTCCCTAATGGCTAAAGATGGTGAATTTTTCATGTACTTTTTGGCCATCTGTATATCTTCTTTGGAGAAATGTCTTTTCAAGTCTTTTGTTCAATTTTTAAAAATTATGTTGTTTTTTTTGCATTGAGATGTAGCATTTCTTTAAATATTCTGGATATTAAACTCTTATCAGATACATGGTTTCCAAATATTTTCTCCCATTCTGTAGTTTGTCTTTTTACTTTCATGATAAAGTTCTTTGGTGCACAAAATTTTTAATTTTGATGAAGTACCATTTATATATTTTTCTTTTATTGCTTGTTCTTTTTGTGAAAAGTGTAAGAAACCAGTGTCTAACAGAAGGTCTGGAGATGCTTCTTTATATTTTCTTCTATAAACTGGTTTTTATGTTTAGATATTTGAACTACTTTGAATTGCCTTTTGGATATGGTGTGAGGTAGGGGTCCACTTTCAGTTTTCCCAGCACTATTTGTTGAAAGACTGTTCTTTCCAATTGAGTGGACTTAGCACCCTTGTTAAAAATCAGTTGGCCTAAATGTGAGGATTGATTTCTGAATTCTCAATTCAATTGATTATTGTACCTGCTCTGGTACCAGTACCATTGTTGTGATTATCGTGGCTTTGTAATAAATTTTAAAATCAGGAAATGTGAGACATCCAACTTTGCTCTTCATTTTCAAGATGGCTTTGGCCATTGGGGGCTTCTTATGCTTCCATAAAAGTTTAATGACTGGCTTTTCCACTTCTGCAATGAAGTCTATTGAAATTTTTATTGGGATTGCATTGAATATGATTCTTTTAGTTTCTATTGTAAGTGGATTTTTTCCCTTGATTTCCTCTTCAGGGTGTTTATTACTAGTGTATAGAAAATACTGCTCATTTCATTGTATTGAACTTATAAACTGCCACTTTGCTGAATTTGTTTATTAGCTCTAGGAACTCTGTTGTGAAATTTTCAGGATCGTCTGTATATAGGAAAATATCATCTGCAAATAGGGAAAGTTTTACATCTTACTTTCCAATTACGATTATCACTTCTTTTTCTTTTCTAAGTGCTCTTGCTAGAACCTCCAGTGCAATGTTGAATAACTGTGGTGACAGTGGGATACTTATCCTGTTTCTGACTTCAATCTTTTATCATCGAGTATGATCTTTTAGAATGGGGGTTCTTAACCTTTTTTGTTCCACGGACCCCTTTGCCAGGCAGATGAAAACCATGGACCGCTTTTTAGAATGTAGCAGCAGATCGTTTTATGACACTCAACTAGCACTGAATCTAACAACTACCATAATTTTGAAGTATGGATGAGTGTAAGTGATTTTTTGAGATATGCAACAACTGTAATGTAATATGAAATGAATACCACTATAATTTATTGCATACATTCATAAGTGAAGGAAATGCTAGATTTCAGTTAGAGGTCAGAAAATAAAGATAATAAGTTGATTTTTTTTTTTTCAATTCAAGCTCATGGACCCCCTGAAATCTGGTTAAGAATCCCTGTTTTAGAGTAAATTTTGATAAGGCATTTTTCTAGAAATTATCCATTTCATCTACCTTTCTAAAGTAATCAGTTTGAACCTGTTTCTAATATCTATCATGTATAGTTATACCCATTTTTTATTCAACATACTTCTTTTCAGTATTGATTGATTTTTAAAAAATAATAATAAACTTTACTTTTAGAGAAGTTTTAAATTACAGAAAAGTTACATAGAAAGTATAGGGGATTCCCATATAGCCTAACCCCTCCCCTCATACATTCTCCCTTATTAATAACATATTACATCAGTGTGGCACATTTGTTACAATTGATGAACAAATTATAAGGCATTGCTACTAACCAAGGTCTGCAGTTTACACTTTGCACTGTACAGTTATATAGGTTTTGACAAAATGTATAATGGCCTGTGTTCATCATTGCAGTATCATGCAGAAAAATTCAAATGTCCTAAAAATGCCCTGTGTTCCACCTTTTCTTCCCTCCACCTCGCCTCAGAATCTCTCGTAACCATTATCTATCTTTATATCAATGTTACAAGTTCTTCCATTACTACAATGACAGTAAGTCTATTGTGGTCCGTGGTTGCAGTCCCCTTGAGGAATTTGGGATGATGATGTACACTCTGCTTCAGACTGAGAGGGGGCTTAGATCTTATGGGGCAGATGGAAGGAACTGTTTTCCTTGCAGTTGGAGATATTCTTTGCCTTTTCGGATGGGAATTGTCCATCATCATCATTTTGTTAGTTGTCCTGGCTGAGTCCAAAGAACTGGAGGGTAGTCATTGGCCACAACTCTGCTGAGATTCAGGGCTCAACTGGTATATGAACAAACAAAAGATTTAAGTCTCTGGGACATATATTTATCAGGTATAATGCTAATGCTAATTGTAGGTTCAAATAAAAGGAGTAGAAGTATTATGAGTAGGGAAATTATAAATGAGTCAAACTCTGTTATAATGGGGAAATAGGTTATCATCTATTCCAAGATAAGGCATGCTAATGGGGGTGCTGATTTCGTGGGTTGTGTGCCTTGCCTATAGTGTCTAGATGTCTCTAGATCCCTCAAAAGCACCCTTTTGAGGCTTTGTTTACAGTGGCAGTTACTGAGATTTCCCTGAGACCTGCATAAGTATAATCTCTGAAACGACCTCTCAATTCACTTTGAAATGTCTTAGCCATAAAAACTCTTTTGTGTTTAATATTTTTCCCTTTTGGTCAAGGTCTTTTTCTAAATACATCACTGGTTGGTATTTGATAGTAATCCCTCAGTGCCTGGGAGGCTCATCCCCAGGAATCATGTCCCATATCAGGAGGAAGGTAGCACGTTTATTTGCTGAGTTTGGCTTAGAGAGTGGTCACATTTGGATAACAAGGAATTTTCAGGAGGTAACTCTTAGGCATTAATTATCATTCAGCTAAAGTTTCAATTTTACAGGAATAAGGTTCATAAGTACAAGCATTAATATCGAGGGCTTGGCATACTGGCCAGTTTTCTTTTATTAAGCACTGCCTATATACTCCTTTTGTGACTTCTTTTTTTCTCAAATAATTTTATAAAAAATTTTTAAAAATATTTTTAGACAAAAAACTTTTCCTTTGCATATCCTTTCCATTGTATGTTTAGGTTTTCCCACTAAAGCTCTTTTTATAACCTAAATTCTACTGTCTTTATGCTTGTTATGTATCTTTATTTCCATATTCTTAATTTGGACACTTGTTTCATTTTTATTTATTTAACAAAAATTTGTATAGTGCAAGTAGTGCATATTACAGAACTCTTCTGAGAGGAAATTTTCTTAGAACTTTCCAAATATTAATTTATTAAATCTCCATAACTACCTTAGGAGGTAGATATTATTTTGGCTATTTCATGGAGAAGGAAAATGAAGCACAGAAATTTAAGGCTATAATTTTCTTTCAGAGTTCTACTCGTATTACAGGAACAGGATAAGAAGACATGTGTGCAGAGATGTGAAGGAAGTGAGAAAGTGAGCTATATGGATTTATGAGTAAAGAGCATTCCAGGCAGAGAATAATAAGTGTAAATGTCTGAGAAGGGAGCTTGCTTGAGCTTGCTTGGCATGCTTAAGGAAGATCAAGAATTGTTTGTATCAGAATGAGAGATGTTGGAATGGTACAATATAAGTTTACAGAGGTAGAAGAGGACCAGAACATATAGGCCATTAAAAATAGCATGAAACACATCCTGATTTGCCCAAGACAATCCATTTTTATGTCTTCTATCCTGGCATAATTACTGATAGTTCACACTTCACTGACAAAACTCACCATATTTGGACTATAAATTATAGGCTCAACTTTCTTATAGGCCATTGAAAAGACTTTGTGTTTTTAAATAATAAGATGAAAATTTACTACTGCTTCTTTGTTGATAATAAAAGGTGGGGGGTTAAAGGCATACATATCAATTAAATGGCAAGACTTCAGGTGAAAGAACTGATGGTAGCTTAGAGTAAGATAGTTGCAGTGAATGTATTGAACAGTGATGAGATTCTGAATATATTTTGAGGGCAGAAGCCTAGAATTGCTGATGGATTGGATGCCAGGTGTAAGAGAAAGATAAATCAAGTATGATTGCAAGATTTAGGCCTGAGCAACTGAAAATCTGAAGTTGCTATTTAAAGAAAGGGGGAAGACTGAAGGAGTTGCTGGGTCCGGGAGAAGATTATGAATTCTGTTATGGATGTAAAATTTGAGACTTTAAGAGATACCCTAGTGTTGATCTGGAGTTAGATACAGGACTCTAGTGTTCTGGAGAGAAGTCTAGGTTAGGGTTTACATTTGAGAGTTATAAGATTATAGACCATACTTAAAGTCACAAGGTGGGGTGAGTTCATATACAGAGTGATTTTAGATAGAAAAGTGAGGAGATATGAGAACTGATCCCAAGAGCATGCCAATATTTAGAGTGGGTTACGATGACGAGAAACCAGCCAAGACTGAAAAATAGCAGACAGTGAAGTAGGGGAAGAAAACAAAACAGTATGATTTTTAGAAGCCTGGAGAAGGACACTTATCAAAGTAAAAGGTGATCAACTGGGTCAGGCGCTACTCAGAGGTCAGTTAAGATGAGGACTAAGAACTCATATTTTGATGAATTAATATGGAAATCACTGATGTCTGGCCAAAGTAGGGGAAGAGTTGTGTTGAAGAACGATTGCTTGGAGAGAGAACATGAGCATACATGAAAACAATGGGAGACAATAATTACAGACAATTTACCATGGAGTTATACTATAATTCTCCTGTAACAGGGAACAGAGAAATGGGATGATAACTAGAAGAGGATGAGTGGCAAAGAAAGGTTTTTGCTAATGTTGGTGGCACTGTTTTAATGGTATATAATGTAAGTGTTTGCAAACCGAATGGATATCTGAGTAGACATATCAATAATGATTGGTGCAAGAGAGTGAATAATGATGTGAATTAGCTCTGAAAATTTCTGTTATTTTTCTAAGCAGATGGGTAGTTGATATCAGAGAAAAATATAAACACATATAGTTTACATAATCCATTAGATTGGGATCTAGGGGCCGACAGAACACCTCACTAAGGGTGATGGGGATTGGGGGACATTCTGGTATACCAAGGCAGAAATCGATAATGCCTGATTGTGAGAGTTTGAATTTGGTGAATGGAAAGAAAAAAAAAAGTCTTTGAACTAATCCATTCCTGTAGGTGTGAGACCCTTTGAATTAGATTAGGTTAAGGGACTTTGACTGGATCACTTGATTAGATTGCTTTTGATTACAATATGTCAGTAAGGCATGACTCAGGTTGGGTCTCTACCCTCTTACTGGCACCTTATATAAACAGAGATGGAGAGAGAAAGAAGACACATAGAAAAGGGAGCTCTGCCATTTTGACCTGGCCATGTGACAGAGAGTACTCCAGGTTCACCTACAGCTGCAGAAAGAGAAGTCCCAAGAGGATCAAGGAGATGGGGCCCAGGGAAGATACCTGATTGTCCATAGCTGAGCACCTGGAGAAAGCAGAGAAAGGTTGGCAGATCTGCCATCTTACCCTACCATGTGGTAGGACTACAGGATCTGCCAGCAGACGACTCTGGTGAGAAAGCATCTCTGATGGTGTCTTGATTGGGACATTTTCTCAGACTTTGAACTGTATGCTTTCATCCCTAATAAATTTCCCATTATAAAAGCCAACCTATTTCCAGTACTTTGCCAGTACTGTGGCAAAGTATAAGACACTGATATTTCTCACACCTTGTTTACTTCTATCACTAAATTTTCATATTAAAATTATTTGTCTCCCTTGCTGTAATCTGACATCCTTTAAATCTAGAACTGTGCTTTATACTTCTCTCTAAACTCATGACTGCCATATAGACATGCCCTTATGAAAGGGTAAATAGTCTATCATTTTTTTTTCTCTATAAAAACAGCAATTGCAAATGTTTTGACCTGATGGATGCATAATTACTAGTAGATGAACAAAGAAATGAATTGATCATAAGGAAAGATAGAAAACCAATCATTAAAATAGGGCACAAGTTTTTCAGACTGTGTGATATTATTAAGCAGAAAGGAAAAGAAGGGTCCACTTCCTGGACAGGATTTGCAGAACAACTGTTTTGATGATGGTCCAGTAAACAACTACTTAAAATTCTTGAAATTTTCTGTGTATCTTTCTGAACACTAGTGAAACAACTAAATTGGCAGTTGGAATTAGATGAGATAAAACTGCTTGAAAAAGAACATTTTAGGAGTAACATTTCCATAACTTCTTGAGCTGCCTTTTTCTGTTCTTTCATTTTTCGTGAGTTTTTAAAGTTGTTAATAAAAAAATAAATTAAATTCTGGAGATTTCCTCATTGTTTTGTTCAGAATGGGAGGAAAGAAGAAGTGACAAGGGAGTCCAATATTAAGGGAAGTAAGGACAAGAAGGTAAGCAGATTATATAGCAAACACTGTTCTAAACTTTAATAATTTAGATTTAAGTACGATGGGCATATTCAGCAAATGACATTTAGTACCACATTAATAAATTTATTCAATGATAATGCAACAAATAAATCAAAATTATTACTTTTGATAGAAAAATAACTGTTAAATGGCAGTCAGGGCTAATTCCTTGTCTGCTATAGAAAGTAAATCATTTTTGCCTTCAAATGTCATACAGATTAATTATACCAACACCACATGGCTTAAATTATGAAAGTTTAAAAATTACACAAGGCTGGGTGGGGTGGAGGGCTTTAGGGAGCAAGGACGTGTTCTCACTCTCTTTCCAGGGCCCTGTTTTTAACTTTGCTCTTTTGTAGAAGGATTCTGAAAGGCAACCAATAAAATGCACCTAAGCCATCAAAAAAAAAAAAATTACATAAGGCATTTTGCAAAAATTCCATATACATACACAGTATACAAAAATAATTCCATATGTATTTTTATTAATATGTCATTGAAACTATTTTTCTCACATTTCATTACTTTTTGAATTTATTGGCTGAGATATTATTTTGGGGGTTTATCCTCAAATATTTTCTAAATATTCCTTATTATATAAGGAATTTTCCCAAGTTACAAATTATTGACATAAAATTATATCCTTTGCACTCAGGGTTAAACAAACAGATCCTAAAAAACAAATGCTAATATTTCTAGGAAAATCTAATATATGTGTGAATAATAATGTTATTCAGTATTTATGTTCTATACACATATTTTATCAATATAACATGTTGTGCAGGTTATTTTAAACACATAATTACCTTGAAAAATAACAGGATCTTGGTAAAAAAGTTATCTTACTTCATGAAGATCAAGCCTTCCCAGCCTGACTAAATTATTCTTCTATATAGTGAAAGACCCATCAGACTGAGTAAATTATAGAGAAATAATATATATAATCCATTTTGTCTCTGATTTTTGTCTTGCATAATTTAATTTGTTTAACACTAAATAGGGAAATATAGGTTGGATAATGTAATAATATTAAGGAATGGCCACCTTAAGTGGTGTTCAATGCCCACTTTAGTTATTAATGTATCATGGCTAAACTAAAAGGGCATAATTCACTCATTTATTAACTTTATAAATATTTATGCAATACCTAGGTAAAAGAACTGCCTTCCTTATTAAAAAGAAAGTTCTCTAAGATTAGAGTGGAAAATTGTTTTAAGAAGACAATACCCAGTTTGGAAAGGGATGGAGATTAATTTAATCTTAGGCTATTCCTTGGCTTTAGTGTTCTCTCATTGATTTCCACTGCAACAGAGGGAATCACAGGCACAGAATGGAAGAAAAAAGGGAACTAAAAGAAAAAAAGACCAAAAACTGTCCTTGTCCTCAATGAGCTTATATTTAGTTTTAAAGTTATTACACACACACACACACACACACACACACACACACACACAATTGGTATAAGAGAGGAAAGTCTGGTACCATAGTAAGGAAACATAGATCATCACTGAAGTGCAGCAGAGACTGAGTTTAATTCTGTTTGGAGGCTGTGGAATGGTGAGGAGACGGGCAAGGAGATAGGCTTTGGGATGAGGTGTTTTATAACTGTGCTTAAAATATGGATGGTATTTTACAAGTAGAGCTATTGAATGGTGGTCATTCCAGACAATAGGAATCTTGTGACCAAATACCTAGAAGTGGATATATGCAGGGCATCTATGAAAAACCATAGTAAATTCAATATGATTAGTGGGTAGGGTACATAAAGGAATATTGTGGAGGTAAGGCTGCAAAAATAATCTGTGAATCTTGAATATCAGACTTTGGCAAAATGCATGGTATTTTGTAAGGGGGTAAACTTGGTATTCTTTCACATTAAGAGTTAGCTTAAATTAAATGAATCTTCAGAGAAAGGAAGAAGAAATGTCAGGATTTCTGCAAGGAAAGGAAAATCACATATATTTATTTATAGAGTACTTTTCCTGGGTCCAGAATTTATCATATTTCATTTAATCTTCACCACATATTATGAGGCAGGGGATATAATTTCCATATTGTACGTAAAAACAATGTTGTTTTGTACGTAAAAACAATGACTTTTTAAAAGATGTAATGAAAATTCCCCGAGGTAACAGAGTATCAGAACTGGTATTTAAGCCTAGTTCTAACTCCAAACCTAATGATTTTCACATAGACCACTTATTCCCAAATTTACTGCTCATCAGAATCACCTGGAGACTTTCTTAATCAGTGTTAAAAAACACCAATGCCTAGACCCATTCTGAGAGATTCTAATTTAATTGACCACTAACTAGACCATAGTTCCTCACAAAGATAAGGTTAAAACCCATCGATTTTCTTAATTGAAGAAGTGGTCATGAATAAAAAATAGAGTTACTCAATAAAGTTGAGTAAAGAGTAGTCCAGCTGGGAATTAATAAGAAAAAAATAAAACTGATAATTACATGATGGTTTCTTAAGGTTTTCCTCAAATATATATTATACTTAAAAGTAAAACAAATTTCTAATTGAAAATATTTATATTGAAATATATATGTGTATGTATAAAATTATAAATGACACAACGAATATTTGTTGAATATCTACTATGTGCTAACACTGCACTTATCCAGAGACTCAGTACTAGGCGAGGTAAGACCAGTTTCTGTACTCACAGTTCATTAACAGGCTTAAACTCTTAGTTCCTAGATGAATCCACCAGCAACAACCAACTGGTTATCCGTGGGCTCCAATAAGCAGTAAGGAAATGACTCTGCCTACTCAGTTGAGAAACCTCCCTCAAATCTGTCTGTCCCACTAGCCATGTCTCTTGCTCAGAGAAGACCTCAGGATGCAACTGTCAATTCACCTAACAAGGCAGTTCTCCGAGGGGAAGGGCGGGCCTCCAAAGCGCCCACGCTGAGGGTGCCAATCCAACCTATCAGAAGTTCTGTCCCTGCCTCCACCAATTCTGGGTTTACTATGTGGCAGCCGGCGAGACCGCTGCTGTTGTCTTGGGGCACAACCCGGAAGTCCAGGGTGTCAATTCGAACTGTGACCAATGAGAGCCAGAGAGACAGAACTCTGACCAATGAGAACCAGGTGTTCCCCTTCCTCCCAGACTCCAAAAATCTAAGGTACTATAGTTCTCGTAACTGGCTCTATTTTCTTGTGATGCTGTGGCCAGCTCAGTAATAATTATTTGTGTTTCTTTTCCCTTCATTTTTGCTTATTTACCTCAGATTGCTGGGATTATGCTTCCTAATAAAACACTGGCATGTAAACTTTGTCTTAGACTTTGCTTTCTAGAAAACCTAGACCAAGACCTGAATTATTTCAAACTATAACTTGATTCAGTTCATTCTGTATATAATGAATTCATTTCTTTTCTTAATAGTGTCTTTTCTTCCTTGTGCTTGTCAGTTACTTATAGGAATTACTGGGAATAATGAGAGGACAAACACCCATGCTCCCAGGAGGTTATTTCTTGGTCTCAGTTTCATCTGACTTTAAATGAGGGTAACAGAATCAATCTCCTAGCATTGATATGTGGATTAAATGGGATACATGTACAATAGTTGGCCCAATGGTGGTTTGTCTCAATAGATGGATAGTATTATTGTTGTTGTTATTATTACTACTACTAAAATATACTGGCTCTGTTGATTGATTGATCAACAGATGGAATAACCAGTATCTACCTAGAATAATTTGCTTTGTAATACAAAGATGAACTCAAAATTGGAAAAATGACTTGTAAGAGTAATAAGAAAAGGAGATGAGAACTATTTCCTAGAAAAGAAAATGATGAGAGCTAATTTTAAATAATATTCTCTAATTATTATATAGAGGCTGGTGATCATTTAGTCTTTTTTTTTTTCCCAGTGACTTTATAAATATGTAGACAAAATGGTTTAAACAAAAGCATTTGTGATTCACTCTAGGGAAAAGACAAAAATGTTAAACTTTTAACAAATTTTAGCTGACTTATTCATCTTAGGATATTTTTGGAAAATAATCAATTGCCTTTAATAGAGAATATTTCAGCAGTAATGGAATACTTCCCAGGGCTGATGATCAAAATTTAGCTTTAGCTATGCATATAATATAAAAATAAGATGAGACTCTGAAGTTTGTATCTGTGTATTGCATATTTGTCCTATAGGAAAATTAAGTAAAAGATGAAGCAACTGAGTAAATGGGATCATCAAATTCTTTCGTCACTTACATCCCTGAGAACCAGGTTTTTCCGTGTGGAAGAAAAGATACAAATATGTACTATAGAACAGATTAAATAAAACCTTGTAGCTCAAAATTTTAATAGGGATTTCAGTATAAACTAATGTAGCAGTTTGATATGGTTTATGAATTCCAAAAATAGATATTGGATTATGTTTGTAAGCTCATCTATACCTTGGTGTGATTAAATCATGATTAGGGCTTTGATTGGGCCACATCAGTAGGACGTTGAGTCTCCGCCCCCTTGGTGGGCAGGTACTCACAGATAAAACTACCCAACAGAACAGGGGAGTTAGTTGGAGATCTGATGCAGAGTTTTTGAGCTGCAGCCCCGGGAAGTAAGCACACAGAGGAGCTTGGTCATGAGGAAAGAGAGAAGGCCCTGGGAAAAGAGAGGACCCGTTCACCTGACAGTTCACAGCTAGCCTTGTGGAAGAAACAGAGGAGCTAAGCCTGGAGAGAAATGGAGGCCCGGGAAGAGAGGAACCCAAGGAGCCTGAACCCTGGCAAACTGCGGCAGCTGTCTTGCTCCAATACGTGGCAACAGACTTTGGTGAGGGAAGAAACTTATGCTTTATGGCCTAGTAACTGTAAGCTTCTAACCCCAAATAAATACCCTTTATAAAAGCAACAGATTTCTGGTAGTTTGCATCAGCACCCCTTTGGCTGACTAATAAAACTAATGAGGTATTTTATATTCATATATATGATCTGTCTACTGAAAAGGCCTACAAATAATGGCCAACCCAATAATGATATGTAATATTTAGAAACTTGTTTGTGGTCTTGAAATGCCATCTTCCATCAAAAGAAGGAAGTCAGGGGTTATTAGAGAAATATTTGAATACAGGTTTGAGACAACAAATATACAAGATATGCTTGAAACCAATCTTGTCATTATGGTTAGCAAGGACTACCCAGGATTAACAGAATCATGTTCAAAACTTCCTTTTTTTCCTCAATGGGATAATTTGAGCTTCAATAAAGTGAAGCATTTGAATGGATTGAAACCTGTCAAACAGTTTAAAACCATGACTTCATATTTGTTTGTTATATTTTTTATTCATTACCATGTAGCAAATCACTCCAAAATTTAGCATCTTAAACAAACAAAAATCATTGATTATCTCACAGTTTACAGAATCTACTGGGACAGGATACACTTTCAAGTACACTTGTATGACTATTGGCTTCCTTCAGGTCCTCACTGGCTGTTGGCTGGAGACATCAGTTCTTTGCCACATGGGTCTTTCCTTAGGGCAACTTACAAAAAGACAGCTGGCTTCCCCCAGACACTAGTGAGGGAGAGAACAAGAAAGGGTGAGAAAGAAGTCACAGTCTTTTTGTAACCTAATATCACAAATGACATCCCATAACTTTTTCCATATTCTGTTCATTAAAATTTGTTAGTAGGCCCAGCCCACACTCAACAGGAGAAAATTACACATGGGGAGGATTATTGGGGGTCATCTTAGAATCTTCCTACCATGAACAGAGAATTAATTCAGCTATCTTAAAAGATGGGCAAAGAAATCAAGCCTTCGGAGAAAGAATCATGCCTTTCTTATATGAACTGTACCACTGAGTTATCAAGTAGTAAATGAGATAAAGCATCTTCTTACAAAATCATTCCAGCTATTAAATTAAAAACAAATTACATAATTAAAATATCATTTTGCAGCCCATATTTATTTAATGGATATAAGCCCTGAACCTCAATGGCTGCTAACATCAAAAAAGAATAATTAGGCAATCAGCAAAGAACCCAGTTTCTTCAATACATTAAAATAGAGAGATAGAGGGGGAACCTGCAGAATAAAAATATTTAACAAATCAAGTTAAAAAATATAGACAAGATTAAACCAATAGTATCTAGGAATGTACACTTGGATGATAAAAACATAGTGAAACAATAACATGATTACCATAAACTACAGGATAGTAGTCAATTTTGAGTGAAGGAAGGGACTATGATAGGGTTTGCTGCACAAAGGGGCTTCCATGGGCATATTTTCAAGCTTGTTCACTGTTGCAGTTGGGCAGTTTGATGTAATTATGAATTCCAAAAATATAATTGGATCATGCTTTTAAACTGATCTGTTAATCTGGGCATGATTGAGTTATGATTGGGGCATTGACTGGGCCACGTCAGTAGGGCATTGAGCCCTACCCCTTGGTGGGTGGGGAATCAAATATAAAAGGCATGGCAAGAACAGAGTTGAAGCAGTTTTTGAGAAGCAGTTTTGATGTTGGAAAGAAGGCCCCAGGAGAAGAGAAGTGAGCTGTTCGCCTGATCATCTACAGTTGACCTTGTGGAGGAAACAGGAGCTAAGCCCGGAGAGAAATGCAGCCCCGGGAAGAGAGGAACCCAAGAAGCCTGAACCTTGGTAAACTTCGGCAGCTGTCTTGCTCTAACAAGTGGCAGTGGACTGTGGTGAGAGAAGAAATTAACGCTTTATGAACTGGTATCTGTGGACTTCTACCCCAAATAAATACCCTTTATAAAGACAAACTCATTTTTGATATTTCACATTAGCACCCCTTTGGCTGACTAATACACACCTTATAGTAATGAATTAAACTATTCATTTCTTTTAAGTGTTTTTCTGTATCTGTAGTATTATACAATTTTAAAAAGGTAAAAAAAATACTTCCTAAAATCTTCAATATTTTATACAGGGAAGGACATATTAATTAACCTCACCAAATTAGAAAGGTGTAATCGATAGTCATCTTTCTCAAGAAGGACTAATTGGTAACCTTTCACTGTCAACCTTAAGTGGATGTTTCCTTTTCTTTCCTGGCATACATGTTATACTTAATATCTTAAATTTTCTGGATCATTCCTTTGTAACTATGAAAGATTTTCCAAAAAATGTGATAACTCCTATCCCACATGCACATCTGTAATGAGATCTTGTCATTCCTTCATCAAGTGGTGAAGTCAAATCCCCTCCCTTTGGATATAGGCTGGCCTTAGTGAGTGGTTTGACCAGTAGAATGTGGCACAAGTGACATTCTGCAAATTCCAAACCCAAGTGCTTGGAACACTCACTGTTGGAACACTTCTTGGAATTCAGTAGTCATGGTTTGAGAAGCCCAAGCCACATTCATAGGCTACATGTAGACAGCTGACAAAGTTCCAACTGAATTTGCAGTCAACAACCAGCATCAACTACCAATCATGTGAATAAGCCTTTGTGGAGGTTCCAGAGTAATTGAGCCCCCAGATGAATGCAGCCTCATCCAGCATGATGGGAAATGGAAGAATAACTTACCTAAGCCCAGGCAACCTAAGAACAGTAAGAGATCACAAATAGTTGCTGTAAAGCACTAAGGTTAGAGGTGTTTGTTATACAGTAATAGATACCAAGAACAGGAATCGTTAGGGTAGACTACTGTTCAAGATCCCATTAGTACCACATAGCAGAAATTGAATCAAATGAATCTGATTATTGCCTTAATTTTTTTGCACATTAAGAATGTCTAAGAATATTATCATTTAAAAATCTAGTTCATCCCATTTGTATTGTACGTATCACTTAACTGAAAATCAAATTATGACACAATCTTCTTTTGATAAAATGGTAAATCTATATGTTTCTTTCTGAGGATGATCTAATCCATTAGATAATCCTTCCTTCCTTCTTTCTTTCTAATTTTTTTGAAGAAAATTATCAACCACTCTCTAAACATTTGTAGTAACCTTTTTAATCTCTCCTAATTTGGAATAGAGCTGGATAGATAGATAGAAAGATAGATAGATAGATAGATAGATAGATAGATAGATAGATAGATAGATAGCAGCATAAATAACAGTGTTTTCATTGGATCATTTTCCCTCAAAGATCTCTCTTTTTAGTTTCTGCTCTTCACTGATATTGCTTTGTTGCTACATGGCTTGGGTTATGCTTTTAACCTCTTTTCCGCCAACAAAATGTGGGCTTTGTACAAATAAATTCAAACTATGCGTAAGAATTTTATTTGTTTTCATTAAAATTTACCAAGACAATAGCAAATAAATGAACAGAAACACTTTTAAATGATACAAATTTAAATAACTGATGAGTTTGCAACTAAAAATTTACATAAATAAAAGAACTTTTCTGCATTTACTTCGAGTATCTACTTCTATCTAAAACTTTATTCTTTTAGGTATATACCAAGACAGTCAAATACCAGTATCTAAATTGAATTTGTTTATAATTAGTATAAACAAATGTGTAGCCAAGTGTGGTATCTGGGGAAGTCTTCAAATTTTAACAGCAACATTTTAACAAAACACATTTTGATATTTTTTATTGTTGTTTCAATCTTTTCTGTAGTGATGGACTAAGGTTATGTCCTTTCCTTTTCCTATAATCTTTGACTCAAGAAAGAGGAAGGATAATTAATGCTTGGTATAGTCTGGGTAATGCTATCAGCTTTTAGCAGACTTAGTAAAGTATGCTTGGTTTTTAAAAACACAGTGCATGTTTTAACTGGCTGTCTCTTGAAACTGTCATGGGTTCATGAGGTCATATAAACATAAGAAGATGTAAATACTCTGAGAGAATCCAAGAGAAGAAAATGAAGAAGATCAAAGTGGTCTAGTTTACAGATTTCATGGAATGTGAAGCCAGATTTTGACTTCATTCCCTGATGATATTAACCATATACTTTATATAACAATGTATACATTCATGGTGATACATTCCTAAAAATACTGTTTAACTCACTGAAGTATAAATATACTTCATTTTCATAAAACTAAATAAAAAGTAAGAATTAAAATTGGGAAAAAATGAGACTGTTATAATAAATTAGAATTTCAAATAGTGTCTAAATATCTTTGTGGGAGTGGGTGGAGAAATAACAGAGTACATTCTTTCAGACTTCTTCACAATTGGGCTTGGATATATTTTTTCCACAAAAGTAATAAAGTGTAATTTTTTAAACAATATTAATTATGGAATTGTAAATGGGCAGGATATTAAAAAGGTTATAAATTTGGTTTAAGAATTGTAAACATTTCTGAAAGAAATCTAAATACTTCCAAAGTCAAAATAAAGCTTAAGAAAAGGATTTTAGTTTATAAACAAATAAGGGCAGGATTCCTCACATGTACCACAGTGCACATAATGCAAAACGAGGACACGTGATTGGCTGAAATGCCCATTTACTGCCCTGCCACCTTTTTTTTTTTTTTTTTTTAATCCACTTCCCCAGTTCTCTACCTTGCTTTCAGAAGATTTCAGGGTATTAGGAGTAGTCCCTCATATTTTAAATTCCTATTCCTGAGCTCGAATGGCATGCCATAAAAATTCAATTTACCTATTGTGTTGTTTTCTTATAGTCTTTTCTCAACATTGAGGAAAGAAATGAAGAGATCTTTTGTAGTTAAAATGATCAGTTCAAGTGGAAGAGTGCATTTTATTTCATCAATTCAATGGCTCACTCTGGTGGTCCTCCAATACCTCTTGTCCTCCAATACCCATTCCCCTTCATTCCATTGTAATAGATTTTTATTTTTAAATGTCAGTTTGCAGCTAGATATAGTTCAAGTGACTAAGCTCTTAAGCCGGAGTGCTCTAAGTGGTGGTATTCCTTGGCAGCTTCCAGAAGGCTTCTTTAAGAATCAGCTGGCCTGTGATCTCTGTCCCCTTTTCTTGCTCCCTCTCTTCCATGTGTGTCCTGCTTACTAGATACCTTGATGAGGAAGGACACACCCTGGAGAAGTTGAAGGAATGAGTTAGAAGGAACTGTATGTTCCTGAGGGCCTCTTAGTATAGAACCACCATACCTTTCCTAAAATATGAAGCTCTAGACATTTACGAGGGAATAAATATTTCTCTTATTTAAGTTGATGGTTTTTATTTTTCCCTGTTGAACATAGCCCCAGTGAATAGTCACTGTCACATTCTTCTATCAGTCTGTGGAGCCATGGTTATGTTCGGCCCTTGGTTTGGGATTTTTACATTCTGGACCAAATGCCATTCCATATGTATCAAGAAATTATTGAGCGCTTATAGTATGCAAAGGGATTTTGTGCAGAGGATGGTGAGTTGATCTTTATGAAAATGTAGACTCAATAGGCAGCCATCCATATCCTCCACGCTGAGAGAGTGGGCTAAGGAAAGTATCCTTTGGACTTTAAAAACCTGTGCCTACTCAATCTCTCTTCCTCCATGCTTCCTATCAACTGAAAAAGACATGAAACCATATTAACCTTGCAAAGAAGGGTATCTTTTAACAGAATGCTTTCTCTCTCCATTTTTGTCTGTTCTGACCTTCACTGGGCTAATTGTTACTATGAGGACATTTTGTGAACATAAATCATTAGTAAGTAGATTGCATCTATGGCTGATTACATCTACAATCAACTGAGGAAATTGCCTTCAGCATGAGCTATCTTATCCAATCAGTTGAAGGCCTTAAAAGGAGACTAAAAGGAGTCATGAAGATTTCAGCAGTCAAAAGAGAGATTTTCATCTGTACTTCAGCCAGCCAGCTTCTCCTGGGGAATTCATCCAGGACTTTCATCGGAGTTCCTGGATTGAAGCCTGCTCTATGGAATTTGGACTTACCC
>JAQZBX010028386.1:0-27835 GCA_029593785.1 Cabassous unicinctus | reverse complement strand
AAAAAAAAAAAAAGAAAGGAAACAACCCTTCCATCAACACAGGAAGCCAAACAGCCATTTCTCAAATCAATAAAATAAGTAGCAATATAAGCATACTATAAGAAGTATTTGGCTATTTGATTGAGATCTCAAATTAGGAATGGCTAAAAAGATTTTTTTTTCACTGGTGATGCCATTTGCTATTAAAAGATGACAATTCCTCCCTCTTGTAAATATGCCTCTTCAACGCTATCATTTATCAACCTTCTGATCATTTCATCATTCTATTTGAAGACTTTAGCTTCCATTTCTCTACATCAATTCCTATCATCATTCCTGTAACTTATTGCCTTATCTGTTTCTTTATCTCCACTGAACTTTCCCTCCTTTCTTATCCATATACTGTATCCCCAAGCTTACACCTAGACTTTGAATTACCTAAAAATAAGGCATTTCCAAAATCTCTAATCCCAAGATCTCAAATCCCACATGCTTGTCCCAATCTTCTTCATTTCTAGCTCAGCTCAAAATCCTTTCCAAGATATGGACCTCATCTTTATTCTTACTATTTTTCAAGTCTCTTCTATCTTCTCTCCCATTATGTCAAGCTTCGATCTCATGATCCATCAAAATAAGCCCTCCTTTGCAAAAAAATATTTAACTTTCAAGCCCCCTCGCTTTCTGTCCTACTCAGCTTGAAGAACCCCAGCATTACAACTACTCAACAGGGTCTACTCCAAAGCATGTGCAGAAAATCACACAACCAGTTAAGTTGTTTAAAGTTAAAATTTAAGTTAAATGTATCATATCAGATGTCAAGTGGACTCTCAACATTGCCTGGCAATCCTAAAATATTTCTGTGGAAATCTTTACATTTCTACCCTACAAATAATAATTTCATGTCTTATCTTTTCTCCTCAAACATCTTACCACACATCAACCATCCCATCTGCCTAGTGACTTTCAGATAACCTTGCTGTATTCAATGAGAATACAGAAATTATCAGTTTAGAATTCCCTCAGAGTCCTACTTATTTCCTAAACCTACATGCATTTGCATCCATCTTGTTCATCTTCCCTTTTGTTACATTCAAAGGTTATCTCTATCTATTTTTATTCCACAAAATTTACTCTGAACCCCATCTCCTTTCACTATCTGAAAAAATTTCCCACCTCGGTCACTCAACTCCCTACCTATCCCACCCCCACCCCCCAGAAACCATCATTCTTTCGCTCTCTTCTGAAATATTTGTATTGGCACACAAACTTGCCTTAATAATCACATTTTAAAAAATCCTTGTAATTTACAATGCTTTCCAGCTACTGTTCTATTTCTTGCTCACCTACATAGATAAACTTTTAAAAAGAACTAGTTATACAGACCTACTCCAACTCCTCACTTTCCTTTCACACCTCAGTACTCTACAATTTAGCTTCTTTGTCCATTACTACACTGAAATGGGGTTTTGGTCAAGATCTCTAGCAACATTATTTTTGTTAAATTCAGTGATCATTTTTAGTCCTCGTTTTTCTTCTCAGCAGCTTTTATCACAGCTGAGTGTGCCCTCCTCCTGAGAGCTATCTCCTCTCTTAGCCTCAAGAACATCGATCTTATCTTAACTTTTCTAACAATCTTTCCAATAGCCTTCATGTTAGAGTGTCCACAGCTTCTTCCTTGGCCTTTGCTCTTTGTTCTCTACACTCTATTCCTATGATTACTAAAGATCCTTAAATCTCTTGTTGGTTCTCCTACTGCCTATTTTAATTTTAATACACAAATCTCAAAAGTAACATGTCCACAGTGGATATTATTTCTCCTTATCAACAGAAAGGATTTGCATCTTATCTCACTAAATGACACAATCATTCATACAGATTCTCAAACAAAAACCTCTAAAATCTTTCTTCATTCATCTGTCTCCTCTTTTCCCCTCTGTAGCATTTTGATATTATTTATGAATTCCAAAAATAGATTTTGGGTTATGTTTATGAACTGGCCTTTTCCTCTGGTCAGATTAGATTATATTGGATTCAGAAGTTTTACTTTTACTTGATTTGGCCAGGTCAGTAGGACATGAAGTCCCAGCCCCCTTGGTGGGCGGGGACACAGAGAAACCATACTGCAGAGAAGAGAGTTTGGAGTTTTAATGCTGGAGCCCCTGGAAGTAAGCACACACAGGAGCAGAGCAGCTGAGCCCATAAAGAATCAAGCCCCTGGGAGAGAGACAGAGCCAGTCGCCTGATATTCTGCAGCTGGCCTTATGGAGAGAAGAGCAGCTGAGCCTGGAAAGAAACAAGCTCCTGTAAGAGAGGAACCCAGGAAGCCTGAACTCTTGGCCGACATCAGCAGCCATCTTGCTCCAACACGTGGCAAGAGAGTTTGGTGAGGGAAGTAACTTATGCTTTATGGTCTGGTGACTGTAAGCTTCTTCCCCAAATAAATACCCTGTATAAAAGCCAACAGATTTCTGGTAGTTTGCATCAGCACCCCTTTGGCTGACTAATACACCCTCCATTAAACATAACAGCAAGCCTTGTTAATGTTACCATCAAAATAAACCTTATGTCTGCCTCCTCTTTTTCCTCTTCAGTGATACTATTGTAATCCAGGCCACATCTTAGCTGAATTGTTTCCATAGTCTTCTACCTGGACTCCTGATTTCTACTCTTCTTCTCCATAATCTCACCTGACAGCCATCTATAAAATACAAAGTAGCCTGGGTCATTATGATGATAAGTTCATGTTTCACCTTGGCTTCATTATGGTGTCCAGTTGTTGGTCAAGCAACCACTGGCCTCATTGCTACTGTGAGACTATTTCATGGATTTAAATCATGTCAGTTGACTGCATCTATGGATGATTGCATCTATAATCAAAATAGGAGATTGCCTTCAGCAATGAGAGGAGACTTGTCCAATCAGGTGCAGGCCTTAAAGCTTGTCAATCCTACAGTCACATAAGCCAATTCCTACCCTAAGCCTTCTAATGTTTACATATATATCCTGTTGGTTCTGTTTCCCTGGAGAACCCTAATATAGTCATCATTTTTTAAAAGCGTGAATCAGATCCTGTCATACCTCATAATACTCTTCTACTTACTTCCTATGGGACTTCGAATAAACTAAATTCCTGAACATGGCCTACAAACCTTGGCCTGTATACATTTCCAACCACACCTTAAACCACTTTGGCTTTCTAAGCTCCAATCACCCTGAACACCAAAAGTTTTTTGAATACAACAAGTCCTTTCGAATCCCAGCACAAATCACTGGTGCTGGCTAGAAGTCTTTATTGGAGCGCCTTACATGGCTGTCTCTTAACCTTCAGGTGTTGTTTTACACATACCTCCTCAAGGAGGTGTAGACTGCCCTCCTTATATAACCAGCTGCCTCGTCCCCATCCATTTTTCTCTGTAACTGAACTCTTTTCAATTTCTTCAGAGAACACAATTTTAATTCTAAAGCTATTTAATATGTTTTTTCACATGTTGGTATTCTGTATTCCTCATTACACAGTAAATTCCATGATGGCACGAGTTATGTCAGCACCAAGTATCTACTAGAGTTGATTTATCTTATAGATGAATGAATGATAGATTATGATAGGTTTTGAAATAACTATATAAACATCCAAATTCATGTAAGTATTTAAAAACACAGATTACACCATATGCATGTTTGTATTTCTACAAGACACCAATCCATGCTATATACATTAGAACTACAACTTTATTGACTGTTTCTAATTCACTTTCTTACATATAGTTTACAATCCACATTATTTTCTATCAGGTTCTCTCTTTTATTTCTCTTTATCTAGTATTTTCTGCCATATGAGTCAGCACTCATGTTCAGTGGCTGGGGCTAAAGTGAACAATATAGAATTAATAAATATAACAAACTAGTTCATTTAATTTCCCCTTTGTCACTGCCAAATTTGGCAGCGAAATATTAATTTGAATTTCATGACTTCTTATAGGGATAATAAATTAGTAACATTCCCTTCAAGCAAAATAAAGAAACCCACATGGCTTCTATTTTTATATTGCCTTTCATCGTAATTTTTAACCACCCACAACAATTCAGTCAAACAATCTGTGTGCTTTTTCCTCTGGAGAACTTGCTAAATTTGCAATTGAGATAAGCAATCAATGCTCACCTCTGTTAAACTGTACATAAATATTATTTCAAAAGGAAATTCCTTGGAGGAATTCCTTATGGAATGTAACTTCATTAGTAGGTAATGGATTGCTCTATTGTAGGTTTTCTCCCATCAAGCTAATTTGGAAACTGTTAATTGTCTTACATTTCTTTTATATGGTAAAATGAATGATACCCCTGTGTGAGAATTGACCTGATTATAATTATGCTTTTCATGAGTTAATGGTATTGACTTCATTCCACTTTCATGTTCATATTAATCTATTTATTAAAGGATATTCTCAGAATTAAATTGGAATGGAATTCATCCTCATCTCCAGTTTCTTCCTTGAGCTTTCATTGGCTTAGGAATAGAGAACAAACAGAAATCCAGTATTAAAGGTAAAGATCTAATTACTCTTTTAATTCTCCTTCAGTGTTCAAACAAATCCTTATCATTGGTCTTATCTAGTCAGAACTCAGTTTACGTGGAGATTGGATTTTTTTTTTCTTAAAAAGGAAATTACAAGATCTAGTTCCTGATTGCTATCAGAATATTTTGTTTTTCATTATTGATCTTTATTTGTTTGCTTGATTCATAGGGAAAAATTCTTTCACCTCATAATACATTTGAAGCATTTTTACCAAAGTATCAGAGCATTGTACAACTATATTCTAAATATATTATAGTTATAAAAGAGACTTTTGAAGAATATAGCATAAGACTAAATTTTATAAATAATGCATCTGAGGCATGGAAATTTTAAATTACTTGATTTAGTCTACATCATGAGGATCATAGAATTATAATCCTGGAATAGTTCCAGGAGGAGGATCATGTCGATTTTCCTAGCTGAATGCCATCTTGCATAGGTGGTGATATTATTTGGGAATTAATTATGGGGGAAATTGTCCCAATTTTCTAACTAAAATTTAATAGGTATTTTTACAATTTCAAGTTAACTTCTACAAATTAAGCTGATATTGTTTTTCCCAAGACTAATTTATTCATGGTAATATGTTTGCCACAGATAAATAATGAGCTAGAAGTTATGAAATTATATCTCCAACTGTTCTTTTGACTTGCTGTATAAGTTTTCAATTGCTGTGCAACAAATTGCCATAAAGTTAGTTATGTGGTTTAAAACCCACACTGTTTTTGTGGGTCAGGAATCTGACACATTTCTGCTGGGTCCCCTGCTCATGGCCTTATCCAGCTAAAATCAAGGTGTCAGTCAGGGCTGCGATCTTACCTGATGTGTGGGGCTTCTAAAAAGCTCACTGGGTGTTGTCAGAATTTAGTTCCTCATGGCTGTAGGAATTGACCTCCCACTTTGTGTTTGCTGTCAACCAAGTGCCACTTCCAGATTCGAGAGGCCACCCATCATTCCCTGCTACTTGACCTCTAGTACTTTCAATTTGCTCCTTTAAGGCCAGCAGGAGAATTTATGCTGCTGCTTCTTGACTGAATGAAAGGCTCAGCTGATTAAGTTAGACTCCCCAGGTTAATCTCCCTTCTGAGTCTCTCCTAGTCAACTGATTAGGAGCCTGAATAACATCCACAAAAGTCCTTTTGCCATGAAATGTGCTCCAATCACATGAGTGATAGCCCATTAAATTCACAGGTTTTACTTGCACTCAAGAGGAGGGGATTATACAAGGCATGTACACCAGGGGGTGGGAAACTTGGGGGCCATTTTAGAATCCTGCCTACCATACTGGCCCAATGATATTGCATAAAGATCTTGTGCTTTGTTTTCCTAAAATAGAATTTCTTTTAAAATATCATATTGAATCAGTTCTCAATGTTTTTTATACCAGTTTATATTTGCCACAAAAGCTTAATACTGAATATCACACTCATATTCACACATACACACGTGTGTGTGTGTGTGTGTAATTTTCATGATCTAAATTCCTTCTTATGTAGGCAAGTCATAATCTGGTATTGCCATTTGAATGCCAAGTATGATTGATGTACATAATTTGTTGATATGACTCAACGTCATTTTCTACACTGTTTTAAGAGAATGTAAACATTAGAATATAATTTTTTCTAGAGTAAAAATAATTTTTTAAACTTTCTTTTAGTAATTTTCCTTACCAAACTCATATTTATTAATAGCTTGTTATTGCTAAAAACATCAGAATTTCTCTCTGACTGTGTATACACAGTCATATAACTAGCCATAAAATAATTATAAGGAAAAATATCCCTCTGACAGGAAATAAGTAGGATAGATTTATCTCTTCCTTTTCTCATATTTATACTAAAAAGCAAAATTCACTCTAGGCTAATCAACCGAGCAAAGTCCTTTTATGCAGAATACAGCATTAAAAAAGATGTTATAAATGATTTATTTTTCCTAACACTGTTTGGTCCATGGAAAGCTTGTGAAAAGAAATATACGATATAAAAATGTAACAGAAAAATCAAAAAGAACAAAAAATATTTGAGTATCTTACTGAAAGAGATAGGTAGATAGATAGATATAAAGACATGTAGCTATAGATTGTTTAAAGTAGCACTTTTATTTGCAATCTAAAATTTAAGTCAGTTAAGCCAGAGGAAACTTTGTTTCTGTGTGGATCTAATATGCCAAGATTATCACTCCAGGAGCTTATAGCTGAAGTATAAAGACAAGGACATTGGGCAAAATATGCTATCATCAAAGCATATAAACTTGCCTATATTATATGCTAGGTGGCGTGTCACTGCAATCATTTTCCTATCTGGTTATCAAAGGAATGCTCCTGAAAAGAGCATGCTTTCCAGATTTGCAGATATCAAATTCTCCTTACATAGTGCAAAGGTATAAAAAACTAGAACTCACTAAAACTCTACCATATACATTTCTAACATAAAGATATACACAACTCAGTAAATGGGAAACTCAGATGAAAATTCTGAATATAATAGACATTTATTGGTCAAATTCAGTTTGCCCAAAGCACCGTTAATAATTTAGCATATGTAAGATATATTTTGTGGCTAAAATAATGTGTTCATTATCACTGAAAACAAAAAGAAAAGGCAAAATGCTCTTGTACTTGAAAAATGCAGAGCAAATTAAAATTGTTTATTAAATCTAAGATTGTATTCAATTTAAAAATGATCTTACACTGGTCGTTTTAAATCTGTCTACCTGGGTTATACTATTAAAATAAATAATAGATCAAAACAACTGATAGCATGCCTTTAAAAATCAGCAAAATACAGCTTTTCAACCATGATCTGCCATGTGATAAGTATATAGTAAACTGCTTTTCCCTTGACAGTTTCTGTTTCCTGTAGGAGCAAGACCTTTTGTTTATCAGACTTGCTTACAAGCTCTAGAACTCTTAACATCTGTCATAGCTCCTGAATAAAATTTGAATGCAGAAGACTTAATTTATCACATGGCCATTCTAATCTTGATTTTAAAAGAACAGAAAAGCCACCATGTTTCCTCAAAAAAGTAGAACTGGGAGGTTTTTGTCTTTCTCCCATAACACTCCCCAGCAACTTCTTTGATTTTTTCAGGGGAATAGCTGACCAAGTCAGCACACTCCATTTTTGTAACTCTTTTTAGAATAAAAATTACTTAATTATTTTGAAGTGTTTTTTTTTCATCGATAGTATACTCCCTATAATATCAGTTTCAAACTTGATAATTTAAGGCATTATTTAAGAAAGGGAAAAAACTGTATTTTCTGTGATACCAGGTGAATGTTCTTGTAATTATAGTAAAACAACCATAATTTCAGGATAAACATATGTCCATTTATATAGCTTATATTTAAGGATATACTATAATCCTGAACATAAGAATATTTGTAAATTAATTTGAATAGCCATAATCTGTTGTATAAACTAAAAGTTCATTTCTGATTTCATGTTTCTGGTACTTTGCAGGCCAGAATATTTGGGCTAGCCCTTCTTGTCATGCCTTTGGGGTATGACAATCATCCATTTGTTATTATATCCAGAATAACATCTGGATATAATACATATTAACGTTTGCTTAAGAGTAGCAAGAGCTAACAAGACAGGAAATACCGGAAGAGAAAGGAAATTCATAGAAATAAACGAATTCTAAACCTACTCTTGCCCTGAGGTCATATGCTGGCTTCTAGAAATTTGAACTTTCCATTGGGTGAGGGTGATTAAATTCAAAGGCTACGGAGTTGTTAAGTATCAAATTGTGTCCTCCAAAAGATATGCTTAAGTCCTGCCCCACCCCAGACCTGTGAATGTGAACTTATTTTAAGTAGGATTCTGAAGATGTTACTAGTCTACATGAGGCCCATTTGGATCAGGATAGGCTCTAACCCAATATGACTGGAGGAAATTTGTACATGGACTGAGTAAAAGACAGACAGAATGACAATGGCGATGAGACGAAGGCAGAAATTGAGCTATGCCACAGATGACCAGCAAGCCACCAACAGAACTGTACAGATTTCAAAGGAAGCATGGCCCTGCTGACACATTTATTTCAGACTTCCAAGCTCTAGAACAGTTAGGCAATAAATTTTTGCTGTTTGAGCCAACAGATCAGCGGTACTTTATAATATCAACCCTAGAAAACTAAGTTCAAAAAATACCTTCCCCGCAATATTCTGGGACCCCAAAGGACAATATCCTTAGGACAAGATTTAGTAATGGAGCATCCCTGTCTCACAGAATTTTGCTTGGACCATCCAGGAAACCTTAATCTTGAAATCGGTTTAAGCTAGTCCAAGCTCAGTATTACTTGCACATTTTTTGCAGAAACAAATGCCTAAACATTCTGAAGGAAAGGAAGCTTTAACTTCAAACTCAAATTACTGCTATAGAAAACATTTCAAATATGATGACCACCACATAGACAAATATAATTGGGCACAAAAAGAGAAATATAAGACACTATGAGGGAGACCTGTTGAGAAAATGAAAACAGAAACAAATAATCAAAGACTATAGCTATTAGAACAACAAACACAGACCATAAATTAACTATGCTTAAAGAAATTTTTTTTAAAAAGCTTGAAAATACTTGCAAGGAAAAGAGAACAATACAGAGAGATGAGAGCAAATTTGGAAATAAAAATGTATGCATTCTGAGAATGAAAAATGTGATAACTGAAAAACTATTAGACAAAGCTAAAGAGAAAATTAGTAAACAAAGGTCACAGGAAATCTTTGATTACAAATAGAAAACACAGAAGAGATACAAGAAACATAGAAAAAAGGAAACCCATCATATATTTAATAGGCTTAAAATGAGAGGAGAGAAGAAATATGCCATAGACTTTATTTGATGTGATGAAGAATGACTTTTATGACTTGTGAAGACATGAAAATTCAAAGATATTACAAGTAGACAAGTTATAATTTAACATGACACGAAAGACAAAGAGAAAGTCTTTAACACTATGAGAAAAGAATAGAGGTAATATTTAAGTGAGGAACAGAGGGATAGCTAATTTCTCAACAGCAATAACCAAATCCAGAAGACAGAAGAAATGTATCTTCACCACACTAAAAGAAAATCATTGCCAGCCTAGAATTAGATATCTAATGAAAATACACTTTTTAGAAGGTCATTTCAATATGAAAGTGAAAACAATTACTTTTTCTCAGAAACCAAAACTAAGAAAATCTGCATACCCCCACTAAAGGAAACTCTAAAAAAATTATTGAAATCAAAAGGCACTTGCTCCCAAATATAAGGTATAAGAGGCAATAAAGAATGAAGATGAAAGAAAGTGATAAAGACATTTGGAAATATAAATAATTATTGGTATATAAATCCATAAAAATAAGACGTAGTGTTAAAGAAAAAAATATAAGGTAGATTTAAATTTCATGGCAATAATTCATGTCAGTCAAGAAGGTAATAAATTGGAGTTAAAGTGTTATAAGGCTTCTTGCTGAGTTCTAAATTTCTTGTTCTAAGATATTTTGTAGCAGGGTAAAAATTTTAGACTTTGCTAAATAAAGTGTGTGTGCTGAAATTGCCAGTGCAACCACTAAAAGAAGAGAGTGGATGCCATCCAAAATATTAATAGGTGATTGGTGAAAATTAAGTGATTAACAAATTCTCAATTCTAAAGAAAGCAAGAAAAGGAAAAGAAAAAAAAAAAAAAAGAAAGAACAAATGGGACAAACAGAAAATGCAAAACAAGATGGTAGATTTATAACCAAATATCTCAGCAATTCCATTCAATATAAATGTTCCAGTAAACAAAAATGATATTCCAAACTCAAATTTCTTACAGGAAACCCAGGTAAATTATGAATGTTAAAAAAGTTGAAAGTAAAATGACAAAAAATTTATTCCATGAAAATTACCTTTAAAAGCTAGTATAACTGTATTATTGAAACAATTCAACTTTAAATCAAAAGCATTAATAAAGATAAAAAGGAGAATTACCTCATAATGATAATTGTTTCCATTCACCAGGAAGATAGAATTATTTCACTTTTGTACGCACATAGTAACATAGATGATATATAAAGTAAGAATTGACTGAACTACAAGCAGTAATTTTTTAAATTCATAATGGTAGATTATTAAATAATTCTCATTAACTGACAAAACAAGCAGAAAAAAAATTTTTTTAATTTGCTCATATGCACAACATGAGCAAAAGTTTCAAAGGAGAATTGAATCATATGGACTATAAGATATGACCACAAAGAATTGCTTTACAACTCAATTATAATATAACTAGAGTTCAGATATGCTTGGGAATTACAAGATATGCCAAAAAAGAAACACAAATGGAAATTGAAGAAGACTTTATGTAAAAATATATGGAATTATTGCATATCACAAAATGTGGGATCCAGTGCAGACAGTATTTAGAGAAAATAAGAAAGAGATGGACAGAAATTAATGAACTAAAAAAAAAACTACAAATATAAAATAGAATCAATAAAGCCCAAATTTGGTTCTTTGAAATTATGGGTAAATTTGACACACCTCTAAAGAGATCAATCATGGAACAAAAGAAAGAAAAATGAATTAAAAGAGAATATGAACAGATATTAAATAAATAATTTAACAGACAAATATATAATTTTAAAATACTGTGAACAATGTAACAGTTTTGGAAATTTAGAGCATGAAGTATATGAATTCCTTAAAGCAATTATTAAATGTTGTTTAGATATAATTTAAAACATAAATTACCCTATTTATGGATAAAGCATAAATTGAGTCAGTAAGTATCTTCCCTAAAAGTTACTTTAGACCATATTCTTCTAACATCAATACCAATCAAATTCCTGAAAGAAATTGTATTCGTTTTTTATTGCTACTTTAGCAAATCACAACAGATTTAGTGGCTTAAAGCAACAGAAATTAATTAGCCCACACTACTGTGTGTCAGAAGCCTAATATGGATCTCTGGAGGCAAAAGTCAAGGTTGCTAGTGCCAAGTTTCTTTCTGGAGGCTACAGGGGAGAATCTGTTTCATTGCCTTTTTTAGCTTCTAAAGGCTGCCTAGATTCCTTAGCTCACGACCTCCTTTTGCCATCTCCAAAGGCAGCAGCACAGCATCTCTCTTTCACCTGCTTCCATCACCACATCTCTTTCTGTGACCACAGCTAGGCAAGATTCACCCCTTTAAAGATTCATGTGATTTGTTTGGGCCCACCTGGAAAATCCAGGCTCATCTCACCTTCTCAAGGTCCTTATCCTTAGTCACATCTGCAAAGTCCCTTTTCCCTTGTAAGTTCCAGGGATGAGTACATGGATATTTTGGGAAACCATCCTTCTGCTCACCACAGAAATGTTTCCAATATTCCATAAAGTTTTCCAGGGACTAGTCAAAAAGGGTGCACCCTCCAACTCTTTTTGTGGGGTTAGCCTAAACTTGATAACAAAAATCTGGTAAGTAAAGTATGAGAGATGAAAATTACAGGTTTATCTTATAAAAATAGATGCATATACCTTAAGCAAAATATTAGCAAAATAACTCCACCATGAACAGTATGTTTCCATGGCAAGAATGCAAGATGGGTTTAAGATTAGAAAGCAATCGATAAAATTCATTACATTAACATATTAACAGAGACTTTAAAAATCATATAATCATTTAAAATATGCAAAGGTCCATTGATGAAATCATTAAGCAAAAGAATCCTTAGAACACTAGGAATAGCAGGGAATTTCCTCCATCTTTTAAAGGGTACCTTCAAAATAAACCTCACAGCATACACCATATATGCAGAAGAATGCAGGCAGCATAATTGCATTTTTTAAAAAGTCATTAACAAGCTGGACTAAACTCCATTGTTTAAGGCTGACTACATAAAGATATAAAGTGATTATCATAAAAGAAGGAGGGTCATTGCCTACAAAAGTCCATTGAGAAGAATGAAATCAAGAAGAGGTATGTTAGGTGCCTTTGGGGTGTGACAATCCTCCATTTGTTGACATGGTTGCATAGGTATTTTTTAAATAATTATTTGTTAAGCTGTGCATTTTTATTTATGTATGTGTGCTATTTTCAAAATAAAATAGTTAAGAAAAGAAAGGGCATTTCTTTTAAATATATTTTACTAAAACAATCACTATTTGTAGCAGAAACGTCACAAATAAAGGCATTCAAAAAGACAAAGGGAAAATAAAACACAAACATATTCCTTCTAACCTAAAGTAGTGAATAACTGCAATAGTTCCTTTGGGGTATTATCTGTATGTATAACCATACAAATAGGTTTGATTTTCAAAAAGCGATTCTAGCATATGTACTCTGAATTCGGAACGTAGAATGAATGTTTTAGCATGTCAATTAATATAACTCAACATCACCATTTTTTAACAGCAATACCTTCACGCTGTATTACTGGGGGAATTGCTTGGTCAAACAGTATGCAATATTTATGTGATTTCATATATATTGTCAAATTGCACTCCATAAAGTTTTTATTAATTTACACCCCTACTAGCTGTATAGGACAAAGCCCATTTTCTCACACTTTTATCAAAACTAGCCCTTAGTTTTCTTGTATAAATCTGCATATGTGAGAAGTAAAAATGACTTTAATATTTTTAATTAGTACTTCTTTGGTTAGTCACTAATTGGAACTTTTTTTCATGTATTTATTTATTGTTTGTATTTTTTTTTTTTTTTATGAAGTGTATGCTGAATCCCTTTTGTCATTTTCCCCCCTTTGGATTGTATCTTGTGGGAAATTACCCTGATGTACCTTATGGGATAACCCCAATCACTACTAGTAAAGCTACCTAGAAGTCACAGAACTGATCAAACTAAAATATTTGACTCACATAGCTATTAAATCAATGTAAACCTTGCAGCAAGAAGCACGTGGAAAGTGATGGGGTCAATTGACAAATTTAGACTAGGTAGGCAAGCAAGGAGACGGGACACATACTGGGGTCCTGAAATATGTAAAATCCACATGCCCTGACCGTCTTTCTGCCACACCAGCCTTTTCTGCTGATGTAGTGGTTAAGATAACTGGAGTCAAACTGGGAGCAAGGGACCCAATTGGTTAAAAGATTAAAAGATGACTGATTGTGCTCAGACATGCTCTATCAGACAGACACAGGAATATATGGCCACCACTGTAGCTCATCAATTTGCCTGCTGAACTGTCATGGACTTAATTTGCCCTTTTTGGGTAAAGCATCTATGGAGTCAGAAGGAGACTGCACTGGGTGACATCAAGTGGTGGCTAAATAGTAGGGTGATATGGCTTTCAGAGCAGAGGTATGACCAAGACTTGGACTTTCCAACCCATTCTATCTATAAGCAGCATTTAATAGTTCAGTTTTCTATTTATTCTTATCCACTTTGTTTTTTCTTCTATAGAAGAATTGAATAATCTCAAAAAAGCAATAAATTTACATTACAGGGTTTTCAACATTATTTTTTATGACTTGTAACATCTCATACATATCCATCCTTTGTTATATGGATTTGGAATCTTCATTTGTTGTTTAAATTTTATTTTCTTTTATTTTAGAAATATTTTAGAAATATTTTTATTTCTTTTTAATATTTTTATACAGTAAAATGTCAGTCTTTACTTTTTTTATTTTCTACTTTGTGTGTTAGCACAAGAAAGTCTTTGTTGAGCATAAATTAAACACAGTTTTATATTCTCCTGGTAATTTAATGTTTTACTCCACATTTAAATATTTAATCCATCTAGAAATTTCTGCAGTAAAATAATATTAAGAAAATCTCATGCTTTTTTTCATAGAAAATTGCCCAATTATAAAAACTATTATTTAAAGTGCTTCCTTTTCACACTAATTCAAAATGCCATTTTTTAATCCCAAATTATTTATACATATAACTAAATATGCATAAATAACATATTTATATATAAGCTTCCAAAATATACTGTAGAAATATTTTCAAGTTGAAAACAAAACTCAATTGGTATTTAGACTGATACCCCATTGAATTTATAAATTAATTTTATGGTACATTATATTATCAATATTGGACTTTCTCATGTCAAACCATAGTATGTTTCTTAAAGTTTACTCTTAAAACCATACTTAATCTTATAGATTCTGAATATTTTAAGAATATAGATTGATAATGC
The DNA here is from genome assembly GCA_029593785.1 of Cabassous unicinctus. NCBI lineage: Eukaryota > Metazoa > Chordata > Mammalia > Cingulata > Chlamyphoridae > Cabassous > Cabassous unicinctus. Next base: position 13,161 of record JAQZBX010028386.1, on the reverse strand, counting down.
TATACAAAATTTTAGTTCTCCATTTGAAGACCACTAATATGTAGCCTCCATTTTTGACAAAATATAGAACCAAAATAATAATGATCCTCATCCTAATTGTTAATATTAATGTTTGCCAAAAACTGCACTTAATCCTTATTAAGGATTATTTCATTCAGTACTCACACTATCCCTATGAGTTGTCATTATTATCAGTATTTTCAATGAGATTTAGAGAAAAGAAGTAAACAGTCCAATACCATCCATCTAGGAAAGGCAAGAATGACTTGGATCCAGTTTGACTCTAAAATGTGCAAATTTGACAATTACACTAGACTGTTTCCCACGTGGATAAACTAAGGATTTGAAAAATTACTTTCTGAATGATTGAAATTGCTTCTTCTTAATTTGTGACAACTACATTGATTCTATATAAGAAATTAAGTGCATTCAGCAATTCACTCAAGCCATTTGTCTGCATAGATATAGATAGGGAGTAGAGTTTTTATATAGTTAGAGAGGACAATTCTTCATTATCCCACATTTTCTGTATTATTCCTTGCTGCCATTCAAATGTCAGCTAATAATCTAGGCAGTGTTGCAATATAATTGGAGAATAAACATAACTCCTGTGATTAGAATACCATATTTCCACCACCTTAAAGAAACTACATAAGGAAACAGAAAACATCACATTATAAAGAAATGTAAAGGTAAGGAAACCTGGGAACTGAAAATGATATTGATTACAATTCAGAAGAAGTAGTGAAGAGAAATGAAAAATTAATTTAGGATATAATGGGAAAGTTCTCAAAAATGTATACATTTTGGTTAGGTTCTGCATTTTTTCTTTAAATAGAAGTGTCAGGAAGACAGAGAAAACAGTTTTTAGGAAAAGGCAAAAGCATGTGCTTTTCTAGAGAAAATGACCATTTTAAATATGTTTTACCATAGGTAGTTGCATGGTATAGAAAAAGTAAAAAGGAACAGAAATACTATAGAAATACTATAGAGTCAAAGGTAGAATGAGATGCTATAGGGCTTATATTACATGAAAAAAAATGGAATTTATTCTGTAGCAAATGGGCAAACTATTAAATAATGTTTGGTAAGAAAGAATCATGATCAGATTTCAGTTTTAGAAATGTTATTCCATAAGCATGCAGAAACAGATAGGAAGAAAATAAAATGGAATTAGGCAGACCAGTTAGGGGAAGAGTGCTATAGAATTAAATAGGAGAGGAGGAAAACCTGACATGAGGCAGTTGCAAAGAGGATGAAAAGGAAGAGCATATCAATGATATTAAGAAGAATTAACAAAACATTGATTGATATAAGGAGGGGTTAAAACCAACTCTCAGCATTTGGTCTGAAATGTTGTCTAGACTGTGGGGCTATTTGTAAAAATCAGGCAAGGAAGGAAGTTTTGGAAAAGAGAATTTATTCAGAATTTATTTTTATATTAATTTTAGGTGCTACTGAGAAAAATTCAGGGAGAGCTAACTATAAGATGCATAAGTTTCTGGGTCTAGAAAATTAGCTTTAAAAGTCATAATAGTAGGAAGCATGAGTGTAGTTGGACACCAGGAGAATATGTGGATTTTATGGTGAAAACAGACAAGGACCTAGAATAGGATCCTGAGATATAAGCACAAATAACCACTTTTTACTAGTGAATGAAGGATGAGCATGGAAGTTTGAATCATGTTTCCCACAAAGACATGTTCAAGTCCTAGCCACTGAGCATGTGGTATGGACTCATTTGTAAATGGGAGCTTCAAAGATCCTATTTGATGAGGCCAAACTGAATCAGAGAGGGCCTTGATCCAAGTCCTCATAAGCAGAGGAAATCTATACAGAAACACAGAGGATTTAGCAGGAGGAGTACAAGACATGGGAAGAGATGAAGGATACAGAGAAGCCAACAACTTTATGGTATTTTGTTATAGCAGCCCTGGCAAACTGAGACAGTGAGACACCAGCTCATTTCATGAGGCTGCAAACTTCAAGATGGCAGGGACTGCTGTATCACCATCTCCATAGCTTCTAACTTGAGTTTATTGACAAATACCAAAATACCTTAGCAGATATGAAAATCAAAATCTACTTCTAGAAACAGAAGAGAAAATAATTACTGATATTAAAAACCCAATATATTAATTTGACTACAGAGTAACACTGAAGAAAAAAGGATTAGTGAAATGGAAAATATGTCAGAATCAATTATTTAGAATGTAACAAAGAGAGAAAATTAGATGGAAAACTTGAGGGGTTAAAAATATGGATGGTAGGTTGAGAGGGTCTTATAACACTAATAAAAGATCCAATAAGAGAGGAGATATATAAGAGGCAGGAGCAATTTTTATATATATATATAAAAAAGAATGAATCTTAATGCTCCAAAACTGAAGAAAAACAGAAAATTCAGTTAACCACAGAATTAACCAAACCACAGACTCAAAAAAACAAACAAATCCCAAGAAAGATAAATAAAATAAACCCATGTAACTGTAGGATTTCAGAACACAAAAGGAAAAAAAATGAGATTATAAAAACAGAAGATATTACCTTCAAATGAGAGATTTTGACTGACAGCTGACTTCTAAACAAAAATCATGGAGAAAATGTAATGTACTATGCATGTACTAATACAGTATAAAAATATTTAAAGGCAACTTTTAATTGATTTGAGTATTTGGATATTTATTATTGCCTTGAGTGATATTAATAGACCCCAAGCTGCTGTAAAAATCCTCTCTTCTCTAATACAACTCCCATTTTTATATTATATGAATCTGCCCCCATCTGATGAATCTGATGCATCAAAAAAATTTGGTTTCCCCTAATGTGATAATTTGGTTTCTTTCTTTCAGAAATTCAATTTGCATAGAAATAAAAAGATTTGGGAAGTCAAGGTTGAATCATGTATGAAAGCACACTAGTAAAAAGGCCCCTATTGGTTTACTTTGTTTCCAAATAAACAAACCCATCCATTAAAAACTGAGCCTCAGAGAATAATAAGACCTATAAAATGTGTAGTTTTTGTAAGTATCAGTTGAAATATCAAACTGTGATATCATAAAATAGATAATAAATAAATGGTGCATATTACTCTTGTACTTGATCTTGCAAATATATTCATGCAGCAAAAATTGATATATGTAGGCAAAACCTTTGCTATCAATTCTGACTTCCTTAAGTGTCTGTGTACATGTGTATATGGGGCAAGTCTGTTGTGAGATGGACAAGATCAGTGAGGTTCTTTCTTCCAATGGGGATGTGAGCCAATTGACCAATAGGCATAATTCCTTTACTCAAGTCACCAGTCTGAAATGTGAGAAAGCAGCTGCTGAAACCCATTGCACAAGGGAAAAAATTAGAAAAATTAGAAAAAATTCTAACACTGTGAATTGAAGACTTCTTTGAAAAAATAAACTTGAGATTCTGGTACAAGTGATGTAAGAATGAACTGCTTAGGCTGAGAAGAGAAGACTGGGAAATCAGGTGGGAGTTTATACACTAGGGCACACTTCTTGACAGGGACAGTGAAGGGTACAATAATCACCCATGGGAAGCGAGTGTGGCTCAATGGATAGAGCTCCCGTTTACTATATGGGAGGCCCCGGGTTCGCTTCCCGGGGCCTTCTTGTGAGAGCAGGCTGGCCCCGCGCGGCGCGGTGGGCTGATGCAGCAGGACCTCACAGCAAGGGGGAGATAAGCAGACACGGAAGAAACACACAGCGAAAAGACACAGTAAAACAAAAGCAACAAGGGGGGGATAAATAAATAAATAAATCTTAAAAAAAAAAAAAAAATCACCCATGGACTGTTTGCAAAATCCCTGCTTGACATATGCCCCAAACATTAAATTATATACCCATTATAAAAATTCATTAAACATCTAGGACAAAAACACATTTTAAAACAAGATATTCCAGAGGTTGTAAAGAGAGAGAGAGAGAAACAAAATAAATATTTTAAATGAGACAGCATTACCAACTAGGTCATCTCATGGTAAGGTTTAGTTGTTTAAAAAAATTTGAACTATGAAAATAATAGTCAGACTAATCTCATCAGTGGTATGAGTGTGATAAATTAAGTGATGAAAATCCTACTGTTTCTACTCTCTCATCCTTCTCTGATGTCACAAAAAAAGACTTTTGGTTAAAACTACATGAATACCCCTAGAGATAAAAATAATTTTAACCCGTTATTAGTATTTAAATCTAAAACGTTTATTACAAATGAGTGAAACTCCTTGAAGCCTGATCAGTAAGATGATTGATCAGAAATCAGTATAAGCAGTAAATTTGGTTTCAAAGTAAAATAGAAAGTATTGTGGTCCCTGGGTGAGGACCATTGAATTATAATTTAAATACATTAACACAATTTAGGCAGTTCAGAATTACTCACCACTTGCCAACGATCAACTGCAGTCGTATTCTGAAAATTCTTGGGAATGAAATTTCCTCTGTGTTAAAAGAAGAACACAGAAGTAAAACTGAGGGCTTTATAGGAACAAGAAGATATTTACCACAATGGTACTTGGTAAACAAATTTCATGTGTTTTAGGACCCATTTATTCAGAATTTCTAAGAATTTGTATGAGTTAAATGAAAGTGTAACTTTTTTGTGTTCCATGAAAAGAGAAGCCAATAATCAAAATAATCATTTCAACAAGCTTATTGGTTGGGGGGAAGGGGATTAAGTTCATTTGAGAAAGCAGACCATTTTCGAACCTTTGAGTAAATTTTGCATACCCCAAATGGGGACTCTCTATTCCTCTATCCTGGTTTCTGTGAGGAGGAATTTTCCCTACCATTGCTTCTGGCAGCTCTTCATCCTTTTACTCATATTTCTCTAAGGAAGTAAAGTGATTTACTGTTTGGAATACTTGAGAAGAGCAACACTGAGGAGCAAGCCAGTCCCAAGGGTGCTCAGAGTCTCAGCACAGCAAGACAGACCTATTCCTGCCAGTGCCCCCGAAACGGGGGCGGGGGGGGGCAATTCTGACATTTACAAGTGGGCTCATTGGGCTGTCACATGGATCTATGTCCTCAACAGAACCATTGCTAGCAATAAAATATTTTGTTGGCCTTCTTTATTGTTTTATGTTATTTCTCAACTGAAACTGCTTTCAGGAAGTAAAGAAAAATGCTATTTTTGGGGTGCTGACCAGGACAAATCATCACTTAGAGATAATATACTAAGCACCCAGACTTTTGCTGCTCATTGAAAAAAGTGCTGGGAAACATTTCCACATTTAGTTAGTTATTAGGTTACATTATTTCTGTATGTAGCTAATAACAAAAATAAATGTATTTTCTAATATCTTCAAAGTAGTGTGTTTCTTGGAGCTGGAGCCGGGTGAGAGCAGTTTGGCAGTTTGGTAGTTTCTATCTATTTCTATGATCTGGGAAATTAAGAAACTGCCACTGTTGCAAGGCTCCATCTTTCTGAACAGTGGGTGCAATTTTAGAATATCTGGCTTAAGTGAATGTCTGAACAAAGGTTGAATTTCAAAGTGAATAATGGATCAAAAGTAGGTTTGAAACCAAATAACAGATTAAAGACAAGGCTTGTTTAAAGAAAAAATAAAAGTGGTATGAATGGCTACAGAATGTGCTGTCAGATTTCCTCCAAGGTTTCAGAGGAACAATCATTGTTTTTTTACCCCAGATCTGTGATTAGTTGGTTCAATTTCTCTTTTCCCAGGAACTGCAAAGATAATGTAGGTAACTGCAATTGAAAAGGTGCAAAACAAACCTTAAACAGATTGTATGGGGCATAAATTGAAAAAGATAATTGGGATGGAAGGGGAGAGCTCAGAACCTTGAACTATATATTCCGGGTGTTTTTGTATAAGCCTATGTATATAGATGGATCAATGACAATGCAAAGAGAAGGAAAGTAAAGAGATGCTTACTGTATTTTTTAATAGCTAGTACTTGATATAACAGAATAAATCTACCGAAAACAGAAGAGCAATCAGATTTTTATCCTTTGTGCACTGTAATCTATAATCTTATATGAGGCAAAGGCCAGGCATCTTGGAGAGTCAAGGAAAAGGCAATAGAAATTAAAAGAATATGAATAATACTGCAGTGTAATGAGGGTCATGAAAGAAATCCTATGCCTGCTAAGATGGAGTGTTTTATATATTCTGAGCAGTAGCATATACTTGTACAAGCACATATAATGAGAATCAAAATCCATAAACTCAATGGAGAATCTCTGTTCTCATTGTGCTATGCAACCAGATGCAGATCCAGGAAGATATAGCCAATTTCTTTCTTGTAATCATGCCAATCAGGCAAAAAAAAAAAAAAAAAAGACACATTACCAGAATTAACGTGCTGCATGACTTTGTGAATGCCCGTTCAAGCTGTCAGTCTTCTTGCCAGTATAAAGGCAGTAGCATTAACCAACAGGAGTATGGACTTATTTCAAGCCCAGGTGTCGAGCAATTTGAAATGCATGAGTTCCTTGTTGTGAAACAGTCATTTCCTCTGAGGCTCATATTGTCCTCACCATGCCATGAACTATGCACATGGTGAATATGGATTTACTTGCTTTCCTACATGCAAATTTCCAAGAGGACAAGAGTACTGCTGTCTCCTGATCTCTTTACAAGTCTTTGCAGCAGGGATCAGGAAGGCAAGCTGCAAGGAAAGAGGACTGGATTTCAAGACTGTCCTAAAAGATTCTATAATTATTACAGTCCTAATAAGTAACACCAATCCTACAGCCAGCCTCTGACTTAAAGCAGACAAGTAGATCATTTAGCATCCTTTAAGAAATCCTACCCAAGTAAGCATAAGGGAAATTCCTAAGTGGCTATTTCTAGGATTATTGAATGTTATGTCTTACCTAGTTAACATTTCTGCTGTTTTCCTCTCTGTCACAGAACAATCAAAGGTGATTAATTAAAAGTGACTATGGACACATTTTTTGTGAGTATTTAACTTGATTTTATTCAGAAATGAGACTTTTGAAATAATTCCGATTGCTTTCTATATCTATAAGTAGACTCCAATATCCCCACTCCCCACAGGTCAAATTAACATTATAATTGTAGAGGTATATGAGTTCCCAAATAATGGATTCATTATTATTTCTTGATATTGTGCCAATATTGGAAATAAGGATCTTAGAAGACTCGGTGTGGTTATGTAAGACAATTATAAGAATGTTATAATCAACAGTGATAAACACATTAGAAAATATGATCGACAATACATAGTATATTAGGAGATCATGTATAGGAAAATTCTGTAGCTGAAAATCATGTTTTATTTTTCAGGAATATGCCATTTATAGTGTAAAACAACAAGCCAAACCATTAGATTGACCAGAATTTATAATGTGACTAGGTTTTTGGATAGAAATATAGGCTCTAGTTTCAAACAGCCTAAGTTCCAATACAGGTTCTGCAACTCACTAGCTGTATGGATTTGAGCAAGTAAATAAATCTTTCTGTGATTTAATTTTCTCATCTTTAAAATGGACAAACCAATAGTCTCTACCTTATATGGTTACTGTTCAGGTAGCACTGTTACAGTGACAAGGAAAATGATTAGCACGTAGTAAATAACCAACAAAATTTCAATATTAAAATTAAAGTTATTTTGTTCAAGTCAAAGACATACACATCTCCACCACATTTAGGAAAATACAGAAAACAAGTCTGAGTTTGCATAAGAATGAAAGATAGATATCTAAAGTTGCCTCAAATTTCTCTTTAATGGTGGCATAATATTATTTAGAAAGACCATTGATAGAGATATAAGGATATTTTAGAGATAAAAAAATAGTATAATTAAAAAAAAATAACCCACCGTTAACACATTCCTTAGAATGCTGATGTTGTTCACTTAAATATTTGTCTGAAAAACATCTTGAAAACCTGTCTTATGACAACCAGGCAGAAGACATTTTAAAAATAGGTTGAACACATTTCCGTCTACATGGATATATAAATAAAATATGCCCAAAAGCCTTTTTGGAAAGCTGTAAGTTAAAAATTTGCCCATGAGATGAAACTCTGGAGTGAATGTTTTTATAGTTAAGGTACGAGCACTGTGCTTTAATTATAGCAGCGGGAATAGTGCTGGGCTCATGAATTTAGTAAACACATTCCCTGGAAAAGCATTCACCAATTGGAAGAAATAGATCCATATTAAAAGGTATCTCGTCTCAACTAAAATATGATGCTAACAGAATTTTCCGTGCAAATTAAGGTTGCTTCTAAAACAAGGAACAATGAACCACATATTTGCAAGCATAAAAAGAATTTTGAATTGCATCTGCAGCTTTGTTTGCAATTACAATACAAGAGTCATTTATCCCATTATAAAGGAGCTTGTGAGCTCTGTTAGTTCCTTATTGGTGTTATGAGACAAACGCTGCCTCTAATATCTCATGTTGTTGCATGGGAAGCCTCTTTATAAAATATCTGAAATTCTCCCCAGTTCAAGCTGCAACTTCAATGTGCCAAATAGTAGGAGGAAATTGTTCTCCCTCTCCAAGCATATCATGTGTATTTCCATGAATCACTTCTCGGACTATGTGGGATTACAGTAGAAAAATAAATATTGATCCTCCACTGCAGGTAATTTTCTCTACTTTTTGTTTTAATTAATCAAAGAAGGTCTTCTGAACCATATTATAAAAGAGAAAGTAAAATTCTGAGTTTTATAAGTTTGGGGTATTGTGGAGTCTGAGTTTATTTTTAATAATTTAATAGTTCAGTAAGTTAATAGTTCGATATTATCCATTCTCTTCTAACACAAACTCTGCTGGATATTTTCATTGACTTTTGTTTAATGAAAGAAATGGGTAAGTACAATCATCACTGAAGCTGAGGTTGTAGCTTTGTATTAATTATAACCTTTTAAGACAGATATATTCCTGAGTTTTTGTGAGTCTTACCCTTTGCCATGAACCTTCCTCCATGTTATGTGGAGAAAATGGGATTCAATGGAAAGTCATCACTTTCTGATTGCTATCATTCTTACTGATAGGTTTGAAATGTCATGGAGTTAGAATAAGGCCCTTGGAAGGCTTATTCTCCTGGCTCGAGACCTCTACCGTGTCGCCACTTCTCCACACTTAATCTCACTTACATCAGTGAATGCATCTGCAGTTTACTCAGTTGCAGCTAGACTTGGGAGAAGACAGAGGCTAGGATATTCCCCACAATTCTTTACTGTTAATTGCTACCATCCTTCTCTCCACCACAAGCCAAGTTTCTGTTCAGAAAACAATTGCTACTTAGAGCAGCAGCAAGCAAAGATTCTCAAAAATAGCCATCTAATATATAAGGGCAGCCAAGAAAGAAATAGTAACAATGTAAAATCACCACTAACCGATAACTAACTAAATAAAATCATTCAATCAATTTAACTGTTAAACATGAGTTTGATGAAACAAGAGAAGAAAACCTGCTGAAAACGTCCCTGCATATTGGCCCTACGTGTCTGAGCAAGGTGGTCATTCATCTTCTCTCAGTTAACTATTAGGGGAGGAAATGTCTTATCAAATGCTAAATATGAAATGTTTATAAAATTGCCCATGTAAATTAAGAAACATAGGTCACAGCTGTATTTACTCAGAAATACCACACATTTTCATTAAGATCAAAAATGAAAAATTATCAACATTTCAACTCAACTGACAAATCTTCATTTGCAGGTGCTGTTCTGCCCACAAGCCCATGTTGAACTAGTTTCTTCTTATCAACATGTGAGTGCTGCATTGAATTGCTTGGGCCTAGGGTTCATTTTTCTGATAGTTCATCCTATTGTCAGATACATTATTTTTTTATCTCAATTATTTTTAAAATCAAGCAAAGGAAAAAAATGCTGTGTAATTGTATGTCACCAAAAAAAAAATTCTGAAAGTTTGTCAATTTAGTAAATTGTTATTGTTGATAGTATGACTAGGAAACAACTAAATATTTCATTCCACACAAGAACAATCTAGGATATAAATATTGCCCTTATGGACATAGAAGATTATTTACTTTCCAAACTACTATCATAAACAAAATTTAAAATCCATGAAAATAACCAATGGACTGTCAAAGTATATAAAGTTCAATTCAAATCAATAATAAGGATAATCACATTTTTTGATACTTGAGCTACAGTGTTATTTTTAAATGTACCATTTGTTACTTTTCTGAAGCACCATGCACAGGGAATGAACATGAAATGATGTAATGGTTGTATAGGGAGAAACTTTACGAAAAATGTAAATATATTCGTAAAACTTTGATTTTAGGAAAACTAGAAAAACCTCAACTTCATCGACAATTGTACAACATTAATCTACTTTGGCCATTTGCATATTCAAAATGATCTTTATAGTAACGGCTCTCAAATCTCAGTTATCATATAGTAATGTGATTTGGTCTCATAACCCTAATCAGAGACATACATATATACCTATATATTGGTTCTGAAAACCTATAAATTATTTTAGAACTCAGTGGTTATGTTACCATATTTTACAAGTCAAATTCTAAATTCGAGATCCAAGGTATTGCTGCTATGGCCATAGATGGCACTATTGATAAGGTTTCAGCAATGACCATGGAAATTAATATATATTTATCAGAATATTCTTTATTATTCAAAATAAAATGAACCATAGAAAAATTATTCACCTTAATTATTTCATAAATGTTTTTAATTAAAAGTTACCTTATGGAGAGGCATATCACTCCATTCCAACAAATCTCCTTCCTATACCCGACACACATTGTTTTTCCTATTATTACCCTAAGCCTCTGACAGTGTTCAAAATTTCCTTCTTCAATCTTTAGGTTAAACAAGTCTGAAGGATTATGCTAATGTATTTGGAGGGTGCTATATTGTGATTCTATTATACAGAGTAATAATATCTTCATGAGAACATATTTTGTAACTTCATCGACAAACCACTTTTGATAACCACACTTGTTTGGATATAATTCCACCATAATCAAGATGCTTAATGTATGCCTTTTTTGATGATTCTAATTAATTATATTTTATAATAGAAAAAGGCAGAATTGTTTAAAATTATCACAGGATTTTTAATTTTGCTAAATAGTATGAAAAACATGATCATATCTAATTGGTATGGAGGTCACTAGATGAAAGTGGGGAATGAGATGGGAGACTGTTGCAAGTAAAAAATTGCAAAAAGTTAAGAAATCTTTTAAAATGCTATTCATTTGACTGAAATTTCAAATCCACAATAAGGATCCCATTTCTGCTTGTGAGGTGGGCCAAAATGCGACTGAATAGAAGAGAACAGTTGAAAATTGAATCTCTACACTTATACCTGCAAATCAAATCAATAACAACATTAACAGTACAAATATGGGAGTGTTCTCTCATGAACTATATCAAATGTAGAATACTAATACAGAGTGTTAATAATAAAGGAGTGCGGAAAAAATATACCAAGTGTACACTATAGACCATAGTTAGTGGTTATAGTCTGATCATGTTCTTTCATAATCTGTAACAAATGTTCCACAACAATGTGAGGTATTGGTGGAGGGGTGATATACGGGACTTCTGCACATTATGCATGATTGTTTTGTAAGCTTACAACTTCTCTAATAAAAAAATGAGAAAAATTAATCACAATACACTTACATGCTTGCAAGGCCTAATGATTGATGATAAATTGTTAATTTGCCAGCTGAAACTTGAATCTTACAGATCAAAGAGCAAACCTTATTCAGGATTTTTTAAAATCTTGACAGACAAGTATAAATATAAATCCAGGAAAGAGAAACCAATAAAACTTTAAATAATGCATAACTTAATATGATTTTTAAAATTACTCTGGAATCATAAAACTAGGCTTCATCATAACCTTTAACCTTCTGAAAAAAATGAAAATGTAGAATCTACATTTCTTCAAATTTTATTCCTCCTAGGATATGTATGCTTGTGGGAACCATGAGGAAAACAATTGTGGAGGAAACAGTTATTCTTTCCTCAGCTCTCATCACTGTAATTCATGGATTCTCATCTTACAGCCAGTAAATACCTTTCCTTATAAAGCTCCTCCAACAGCAGTTTCTCCTCCTTGGGGAGAATTCTTTAGTTTCAGGTTACAGAAACTTAGATCAAGCCAGCTTAGTTAAAAGAGGGAATTTTATGAGATCGTACCATTATGATCAAAACCAATCAGATTCAACTCAAATATCTCTAATTACTTTAGCTTAAGAAGAATAGGAAAGGAATCAAAAGATCAACAAGGAAATAAGTTGGGTGGTGGAAACCAGTCTGTTGGTAAAGTAACCTAGGCAGGGGATAAGGAATTTTATTCACTCTGATAATTCAAAAAAGAAGTTATTAAGGAATTAATTGTTTAACTTAAAAATGTGGAACTAGGATGTGAAACATGCCCTGTTTCCAATATTTTGACTTAAACACTTTTATTGGCCTAGGGTATATAAAATGTCTCAGCATTGCAATTAGATCATGAGCAAATTTTCCTCTAGTATCATCAATATCAGATCTCTAGCCCTAGTTAAAATCTTAGCTATCTGAATCAGTAAATGAAATTCAATTGACATAGTAATGCCAATTCTCTTGGAATAATATAATTGTCTTAATGGGTAAAGTCTTTAGTCCTGCAGAAATTTAAATTTAAGTTCAGATAAAGTAAAGCAAACTAATAGTAGTACTATTTTTATATTAAGTTTAGAAAAAGTCTGTGATATTTAGTGTTTTAAATTATTTTAATTTTTAAGAATATTTGGTTAGCTAGCTTTGTGATTCTATGTTAATCAAATAGGTAATTGATTTAGACTTGTTCTCTTAATTTTAAGCTAATGAGAATTTTCCTTAATTTGCAAACAGTGTTGGAATGTTTAAATTCATCATATTTAGAGTTTTAATTTATTATATTCATAAAAATATCCTAGTACTGAGGAAAGATTTGTTAGACAATTAAAATATTTTAAAGGGCAATCAGAGTTTTTAATATATAAATATATTTCAGTAATTAAAGAAATTTAATTAACTAGGCTAAAAAAAAGAAAACTTAAATGGGCTGGTAAATGTGTTAGACTTAAAAAATATAATGAAAACATAGGGTACAGCTGCCACTTTAAGAAATTGGAAATTAATGGAAAGTAACTCCAAGTAATCTTATTTTTTTTTTTTTTCTTGG
>JAQZBX010028385.1:0-27837 GCA_029593785.1 Cabassous unicinctus | reverse complement strand
TTGGCAGGCGGGGGAGGGGCAGTGCTCTAGCAACGGGAATCTTGTTTTCCAGTGGTTTGTAGGCGGAATTTTACTATGGACCTGTAAATCCTAAAGTCTACCCTCGGCCATTCCCTGGAGCATTTTCTGGGCAGTGGGTGGTAGAAAGGTAACTTCCAAAGGCGTTTCAGCGGAGCTGGGTTAGGAAACAAGAGGTGGGTTCCTCCCGGCTCCCACCCTCCCTCCACGGTCCCCCTCTGCCCCCGCTGCCCTGCTTAAGCAGAATCCTGCAAAGCCCACCGAGGAGGCCGCCTTGGCTAATCTAATCTCTGCCCCCACGCGGGGACAGACACCCCCGCTCGGCCAGTGAGAGGCGATTCTCCCAGCTCCTCTGCGCAGTGGAAAATTCCATGCGCTCGGCCGCTGCGCCCTGTGCCGGGGCCCCCGGCGCGATCCCGCGCCCCGAATCCCGCAGCCCCAGGTGGGCCGAGCCGAGGGCCGGGCTCGTCGGAGGGTGTCAATCAAACCCATCCGGGTTTCTCGGCGACTTTGCGGGAGTCACTGCGCGGGAAGGTGTTGTTTGCCTTGTTCTCTCCCCTAGTCTGAGAGAAAAGCTCTTTCAGCAAATCAAAGAGAAGCAGGCGACGCCAGTGGCCTTGGGAGGAGGTGGCGTTTTCCCCCTTGTGATTTGACTGTGCGCGCCTGTGTCAGGGACCACCGCCCGCAGCCCCCGCAGGGCTGTAAACCCCGCCTGGAAGGGACCCCCTCTCCCCTCAAGTTCTTCCACGGGGCTTTTTGCAACCCAGTATGTGCTGGAGAATGAAGGAATAGGTCACTTTTCCAGACCCCTCCACCGATGAACCAGGGAGCCTTTTAGAAGTCGCCAGTGGGTCCTAGAGAGCAAAGGGTTAGGGGCTAGCAGAGGGGTGGAAAGAAGCAGGGCAGCGCGGGACCCCCCGCAAACCCAGCGAAACGGGCCGGGAGCCCGAGACGCAGAGCGCGCCGCGGGGCCCCAAGGCACCGGCGTCCTGCTCGGCCCGCGGGGCGGCCCAGGCGAAGCTGGGAGACGGCGTGGCCGGCGCTGGGGGCCTGCTGGGCAGGCTTGGGCTTTTCCGCGGTGCTGGGTTGTGTTAAGAGAATTCTCCCTCTTAATTCCACGTGAAGTATTACAATAAATTCCCCTTACTTCAGGCAGCCAGTCCTGGTTCTGTTCCCTGCAACGGGAGAACAGCCCAAAATGTAGAATGCAACCTTGCCCAAGGGTACTTCTGCCCAAAGAGAAACACAATAGCTTCCTCGGAGGTTGGAGGTGGAGGCAAAGGAGCCCCGGAGCTATCCGGAAGGGGAGAGAGAAGGAAAGAGAAAAACACAGGGTTTTCTTTTTAAAGCAAGAATGAAGCTTCAGGAAGAGCATGCTTTGTTCCCCGTGGAACACAAGGGAAAGAAGGCGCCACCACCAGTCCAAAAGCTGGAGATTTCCAGAGGAAAACGTGGAAAAAGACAAGAAACCCGGATCTGCTAGTGACCTGCAGAAGGTCCTGGGGAAATCTCCTGACTTCTCAGAATCTTAGTTTTCATCTCTGTAAAATTCAGAAATTAATAATGCCTGCCCCATCTACCAAGGACAGTCATTTATGAGACTAAAACCAAATGAAAGGTTGTCTAGGATGCTATTTGCAAACAAATTAAGGAAGTGTTTTTTATCCACATAAATAAACAAGAGATAAGCTATGTCTTGTTAGTTGAATTAACCTTGACCATCGGCCACAGCTAAATTAATCAATCCATACATTTATTCTTGTAGTCAGCTACGTATTTACTGAGCACTTACTTAGTACATGCCCAGTAAGTATTGTCCCACGCCTGCAGATAGAGCCCTGAGCAACACACAAACACCTGACTCTTCTGCAGTTTACGTACTCATTAGGTGAGGCAGATAATAAGCAAAACAAACGAGAAAAGTCTAAAGTATTTTAGGTGATCAGTGCTAGGGGTAAAAATAAAGCAGGAAAAGGGGAGTAAGGGCTTGAGGGGAGGGGAGTGATTTTTAAAAGGGTGGTGATGAAAGGCCTCAAAGAGAAGGCAGTCTTTTTTTAATTTTTTTTATTGTGGGTAAAAATCAAATTTTTCACAATACAAACCAATATTTGTAAAATGATATATAAATATATGTGCATATATGTGCATTTGCTTACATAAATGTTATTTATATATATATATATATATTTTTTTTAAAGATGCTTAGATTACATAAATGTTACACAAAAATTACAGGGATTCCCATGTTCCCCTCCTCCCACACCTCCCATAACATCCCACATAAACATCTTTCATTAGTGTGGCGCATCACCTGCAATGAGAAGGCAGTCTTTGAGGAGAAATCTGAAGGAGGGTGAGGCTTGAGCCCCATGGATTTCTGGGGGAAGAACCTTCTAGACCTGGGGTTGAGGGGAGAGCAGGGATTGGGTAGGTCTGAGGGGCCTTGAAGGTGACCGAGAGGACTGGCTTTTATGGTGAGTGGCGAGGATAGCCGGCAGAAGGCGCTGACAAGGGTCCGCCCGGGGTCCTACCTGACTGAAATGGAACTTTGTTTGTGGCTTGGATACTGTCAGGTCACCAGCAAGCACTTATGGAAAGCCTCGCTCTGTGTACTGCCGTGCACTGGAGGCTCCGGGGAGCAAAAGGAGGTGTAACACAGCCATGGCTTCCAGGACCTTGGGAAGAAAATCTAGCTGTGCAAAGCAGTGAGCAATGTGGAGTCAATGCGGAATGAGTGCAGAGCTCCTGTTTGGGGTGTTGGGAAAGTTTTTGTGAGAATGGTGGTGAGGGTAGCACAACATTGTGGATGTGATTAACATCCCTGCACGGCAGACTTGAGAGTGGTTAAAATGGCAAATGTTGGGTTGTATATATGTCATCACAATAGAAAGGAAACAAATAAGTGAATAAATAAACAAGCAATTAGTGACCAAACCAGGCAGTTTGTAACGCTTGCCGAATTGTGCCGAGGGACCTGGAGGGAAGGTGGGGCTGGGGGCTTTGGAAGCCGAGGGGCACCAGGGATTGTGCCTGGATCGTAGCAGGTGCCCAATCGTTTGTGGACTGAGTGCGTGTTGGCAGTTGACTAAACAGAGAGAGCTTGGTGGCTGGTCAGGTGTGTCCTCCAGCCACGTGGTGATAAAAGGCCTCCTGAAGAAGTAAATGGCTCCGACGGGCACTGTATGAACTGCCCGGTGCAGGGAAATTAAGAAACGGAATCTGGTGTGCAGACCTTGGCCTCTGCTTCTGTAACAGGCCAGACAAGGGTCCTGGGACCAGGTGGAAGGGCAGCTGTGCACTGCTCAAGAGGCCCGTTTCCTTCCCAGGTCTCTGACCCTCCTCAGTTTTGTAATCCTGCCTGAGACCTCTGGATCCCTGCTATGTTGGATAAATTTGAGGGAGTCGGTTCAGAAAATCCCACTGTGTCTTGCCATTCAGAATCTTTTGTAGAATCAGTCACTGGCCTTGAGCTCCCCCTTATCTGCTCAAGAGTGCAGAGATGGTAGGCCTTTTCAGAGGCATCCAGAAGGGCGAGGCCTCCTCACCTGAGCACCTGCCTCCTCACCTGGGCACCTGTCTCCTCACCTGAGCACCTGCCTCCTCACCTGGGCACCTGCCTCCTCACCTGGGCACCTGTCTCCTCACCTGAGCACCTGCCTCCTCACCTGAGCACCTGCCTCCTCACCTAGGCACCTGCCTCCTCACCTGGGCACCTGCCTCCTCACCTGGGCACCTGCCTCCTCACCTGGGCACCTGCCTCCTCACCTGGGGCCCAGGGCTCCATTCTGAAAGCACAGGACTCAGTCAATCAGTTGCTCCAAGCTGGGCTTCCAGCTCTAGAACTGCCTTTCTCCTCACTGGCCAGGCCTGAGCAAGTCCTCTAGCCTTCAGGGACTTGGCTGCGGCCCCCCAGGCTCTGGGGAACCAGGACAACCACATGTGCTCACTGCTCAGCTTAGCAGGAGCCAGGCTGCTCTGCGGGCAAGACAGGGGAGAGAGAGAGGCCCTTGTCCTAGACTATAGCACCTTCTCAGAGTTAAACATTTTATTGTGCTTTTTGAATAAGTCATACATATGGTTAATAAAACAAAAAGTATAAAATGTTGCATAGTGAAAAGTATCCTTTTCTCATCTGCTCAGCTATCTCCTGCTACTCCATAGAAGTAGCCACAGTTATTCATTTATTATGTATCCTTCTAGAGATTTTGTTTGCATATACAGGCAAATTAAATATAGATTCTTCCCCTACTCCCTGTTCTTTTTCTTCATGATTGGTAGTATACAGTACAGTTTTCTGTCCCTTGCTATTTCCAGTTAGTGCAGCTTAGAGATCTTTTCATAATGGAACATAAAGCAGTTCCCTATTCTTCTTCACTGGTGCTTAATATCAGTGAAATAAAAATTGTGCCTAAACAATCCCTATAAATGGACATTTAAGTTGGTTTCGGTTTTTTTTTTTTTTTTTTGCTTTCAAACTGTACTGTCATGGATAAATTTGCAATTCTTCCTTTAGCACATGATTATGTTTATGTAGAAGGTAAATTCCCAAAAGTGGAATTGCTGAGTCAAAGGGTAAATGCTTCTCTACCATGGACAGATGATGCCAAATCTCCCTCTGCAGGGGATGTACCGATTTATGCTCCCACTAGCACTGTCTGAGAGACAGTTCCTGTGTCTCCAGAGCTCACCAACAGAATTTGTTTTCAAACTTTGGGGTTTTTGTCATTCTGATAAAAAAAAAAAAAGATCAATATAGTTTTAATTTTTTAATTTACATTTTCCCTATGATTGATTTTAAGCATATTTTCATATGTTTAAGAACCACCTATATTTCCTGTAAACTGTCCATATCCACTGCCCATTTTTCTGTCATTTTGTTGGTCTTTTGTCTCATCAATTTGCATGAATTTTTTGTAGATTAGAGAAATTAGCACTTTGTAATATGAGTCACAAATATTGTTTCTCATTTTGTCATTTACTTTACTTAGGCTGTTTAAAAAGTTTTGTTTGGTTTTTGCCAGGCAAAAGTTTTGATTTTCATGTAGTTGAAATTGTCAATCATTTATCTTGTGACTTTTGGGTTTTGAGTCATAGTTAGCAAGGCCTTCCTCATTCTCCCATTTTTGTTTTAGTGTTTTTATGGTTTTATCTTTTTTAAAAAAACTAAATTCCAAACATTTATTCTTATTAATAGGTAAGGAGCCAAGACATATCATGCTTTCTTCAGAATTTAAGACTTTATTTTCCTCTCCAATTTAAGGTAGAACTACACTGTAGTCTAGATCAGTTTCTTTTGCAAAATTACACATCTCAAGAATTTTCCACTTTACTTCCTTATTCTTTTTATTTTTCATGTTTTCTAAAATGCATGATTTATCACTGAGGATTAAGTTAGACTACGACAGAGTGATTTAAAAAGGTAGAAGTTTATGTCTTTCTCATGTAAAAGAAGGCCAGGGACAGGCAGTTGCAAGGGCCTCTGTGCCTTCACAGCAGCAGTGGTCACAGGTTTGGAATGACAGTCAGGTTCCGAGGACCCAGTGAGCCTTGTGGGACCCACCTGGCACCAGGCTCACTTAACATTGAGGGATACAGAATAGGAAACACAGCGTGGCAGCCTGAGCCTTGTTTTCAGAGGAGGATATCTTTTCTCTGGCCTCCCAAGTGTCACCTCAGGTGTAAGGGAATAAGATGATTTGGGTGCAGAAGCCACTGTGATTTAGAAGCTTCGTGTTTTGTAAGAACCATTATCTCTTCAAACAGCTCGTGTGCAGAGCTTCCAGGGATCTTTGCAATAAGGAACTCTGCACTTCGGGAAGCCCAAAGTCTATTCTTTCCAAAGAACAGTTATGGTAGTTTTCAGTCTTCCCAGTACAGATACAGATTACCAATAAGGTGTCTTTTTTTTGAGGTCCCAGGGATTGAACCTGGGACCTTGTAGGTGGGAGGCAGGAGCTCAACCACTGAGCTACACCTGCTCCTTCATTTTTTTTTTTTTTTACCAGGAGGTCCCAGGGATTGAACCCAGGTCCCTCCATATGGGAGACAGACACCCAACCA
Organism: Cabassous unicinctus; assembly: GCA_029593785.1. NCBI lineage: Eukaryota > Metazoa > Chordata > Mammalia > Cingulata > Chlamyphoridae > Cabassous > Cabassous unicinctus. The sequence goes on along the minus strand of JAQZBX010028385.1, from coordinate 21,759 downwards.
TTTGAGCCACATCCGTCCCCCTGCTCCCTCATTTTAAATCATGCACAAAATTGTCTGGTATCACAGCTGACATTCCATAATTATCTTGTCTGGTAGGCTTTCAGAGAAATAGTGTTAAAAGGTTATTTTACCAGGGAGAAAGAGAAAGGGTCTTGTTAACCCTTTACTTAGCAGTCCAGGACCGATATGGCAGTGTCATAATACCAGGACCCAATCTTCTTTCTTTTTACTCTGCTACTCACGGCTACTGTTTCCAAGGTTACTTTATGGTCCACAAAGCCTGCTACTGCTCTAGCCATCACATCCACATTCCATGTTTGCAGCAGGAAGAAAGAAATGAGCCTGCCCACTTCCCTTTACACCTTAAAGTTTAAGGAAACTTCCCAGAAGCATTACTCAATACTTCTAATTCCATCACTGGCCAGAACTTCATCATATGGCCACATGTGTCTGCAAGAAAGATGGGAGCATTAATGAATCCTGGGATTCTGTTACAAATAAAGGGAGAAAGACATTGGGTTGGGAAATTAGCAATCTCTCCTACATATACATATGGTGGGAAAAATGTGCTTTCTATTAAACAAAAGCTGAGACTGAAAAATTCATACAAAAATTGGGAAAGACATATATGCTTATGATTTGGAAATTCTCTTAAGCAAGGTATGGTGGTTTGGAGGTATGTACCCCAGAAAAACATAATCCATTCTTGTGGATGTAAGGCATTCTAAGTAGGACCTTTTGATGAGGCTACTTCAGTTAAGGTGTGGCCCAACTCAATCAGGATGGATCTTAATCCTAGTACTGGAGTCCTTTAAAAATAGAATTCAGACAGAGAAAGCCACAGAGGGAGCAGCCAGAAGCTGAAAGCCAACAGAACCTGTAAGAGAAGAAAGAGGCCAGGAAAAGTCACCATGTGTATTGCCGAGTGACAGAAGAGCCAAGGACCAAGGATTGCCCGTAGCCAAGCCTGGAACCCTACTCTTTGGGAAGAAAGCATGACCTTGATGAAGACTTGACTTGGCTGACTCCTAGCCTCAAAACCGCGAGCCAATACATTTCCATTGTTTAAGGCAACCCATTGCGTGGTATTTGCTTGAGCAGTGAGGAAACTAAAACACAAGGTAAGTTATTTTCCCAATTAAATAATAAAGTTACATAATGTATTGTTGACAAAAATTCTTCATCCTGAACATTAATTCTCTAATATGTTAAAAACAATTGTGAGATATAGTTAATGTAAGTTGTATTTTAAATTATTAGTTATTAAGTTAAACTGTGTAAAATTACTGTGTTTTTGGTAGTCAAAAACACTCAAATATTGGCAATTTTGTAAGCTCAACCTATAACAAAGTATCAACGCTTATGAATAATTTATTTACATCTAAGTTTTCACCATATTAAAATGACTCTTACTCACACTTGGATTCCAATCATCTTTCCCAATTGGGAAAGGAGGGGAATCACAGCTGGAGCACCAAGGATTGTGCCTTTAGTGTTAAGCACTTCAAAATTCTTTTTCTCCTCCTAGAAATAATCTTTACTGTGGTAGACAGAAAAATGGCCACCCAAAGATGTCCATGCCCTAATCCCTAATATTATATCTGTATACATTGTTATATGGCAAAATGAACTTTATAGATGGAATCAAGGTTATAGACCTTACAATAGTGACTTTAGATTATCCGTGTGGGCCCAATGTAATCACTTAAAAGTAGAAGTGCAAGGTAAAGGGTCAGTCAGAGAGATAAGATGATGGAAGAATCAGGAGATTCAAAGCAAGAGAGGCACCTGACCTGTTGTTGTTGGGTTTGAAGATGGAGGAAAGGGGCCATTAGCCAAGGAATGTGGCAGCTTCTAGAAGGTGGGCATGGCCTTCAGCTGACAGCAGAGAAATAGGAACCTCAGTCCTACTGAATTCTGCCAACAAATGAATGAGCAAGGAAATGGATTTCTCCCTACAGCCTCCAGAAAGGAGTACAGTCTTGCAAATGTTGTGAGTTTAGCTTAGGTAAGATCCATGTCAGATTTCTCATCTACAAAATGTAAGACCGTACAATTGTATTGTTTTAAGCCATTAAATTTGTGGTAATTTGTGACAGCTTCAATAGAAAACGAATACATTTACCTTAGTAACCCCCAATTTAAAGGACTCATCAGAGAAGAGTTTAGTCTCTATGGTTGTTTAAATGGTTTTTGTTTTTAATTCATGTCTGGTCCTGAATGAATCTGCTATATTAAGGTTTGCTATAACTGGAAAGTATGTAGCCAACAAAAATGATATGATATATAAATATTTTAAAGAAAGAGAGCCAATTGTTTATATGAAAACTCTGAAAGTTTCATAACTAGTTTTTATGCAAAACATTTCATCTAGGAGTGGCTTCTAAGGCAGTATCTTGAGTTTCCTTCAAAACAGAACCTTCTGTCTCAGAAGAAGGGACATCAATAAGATGCCCAGAATCCTCTGTTTCCAAGTGTGTTGGTTTCCCCCATTCATAATTCAGGTTTGAAATGTCTTTCATTTGAATCTCTTGCTCTTCCAACTCCAAAGGCTTATCTGGGGCTGGAGCTACAACTTCATCTTCATTTTCATGTAGAAAAATGCAAATCATGCTGGGTTTATAGGAGAAATCATTATCTTTGATTTGCAACCACTCTACACCACCTGTGTTTTCTTCTCCTTCCTTCTTTTCTGTCAGAAGAGTTCTTGTCGTGCTGAGCTTCATTCTCTTCTTGGCTGCACCCTGCAGTACCTCCCAGTGTCTAGCCACATCCACCAATGGCCACCATCTTGAGTCTATGCTTTTACCTTTTTACATTTAAATCTTTGATAGAGTTAGAATTTATTCTACCACAGATGTGAAGTATATATACAAAATGTTTTTTTATTACTACCACTTACTGAATAGTCCATCTTTTCCCCATATATTGAGATGCCATCTTCATCAGGAAAAAAATTTCTGCATGTATTTGGGTATTTTTCTGGATTTTCAATTGTATTCCATTTGTTGGTGTGATAAATCATGCTCCAAAATCACAATGTTTAAATTAATAAAGATTTTAAATATATTTTAATATGTGATATGGCTTTTTCTTCTCATTTATCTTCTTTATCAGAATTAGCCAGGCTATTCATTTTTTTTTTAAATTTATTTTTATTAGAGAAGTTGTGAATTTACAAAACAATCATACACATGTACAGAATTCCCATACAATACCCCTTCACCAACACAGCACACCGTTGTGTAACAATATCATCAGACTATTACCACCAACTATGGTCCATAGCATACATTTGGCATATTTTTTCCCATACCCTTCTATTGTTAACACAGTACATCTTTGGCATTGATGCAAGAATGTTACAGTATTGCTGTTAACTATAGTCCATAGGTTACAGTAATTGTATTTTTCTCATGCTTCTCCACATTCCCACCACCCTGCAATAGTGACGTTTATCCGTTCTAGTTCACAGAAAGACGTTCTTACATTTGTACTATTAACCACAATTCTCATCCACCTCTAGGATCACTGTATTATTCAGTCCGTAGATTATTCTCTAGCTTTCTTTCAGTTGACATTTACTTCCCTAGACTACCCTTTTCAGCCACAATCCCATTTATAAACCAGCTGCTACTCACTTTAATGTGTTACTGTCAGCTCTATCCATTTCTACACTTTTACAGTCTCCTAATAACCTATATGCTAGGTTTTAACTCCACGCATTTATTCTTAGTATTTGATTGATATTAGTGAGACCATGCAATACTTGTCCTTTTCTGTCTGGCTTATTTCACTTAGCATAATGTCTTCAAGATTCATCCATGTTATCATATGTTCCAATTTTGTTTCTTCTTACTGCAGCACAGTATTCCATCATGTGTATATACTACATTTTGTTTATCCATTCATTTGTTGATGGACACTTGGTTGTGTCCATCTTTTGGCAATTGTGAATAACACCATTATGAACATCAGTGTGCAGATGTCTGTTCGTGTCACAGTTTTCAGTTCTCCTGGATATATTCCTAGGAATTGCTGGATCATATGGCAGTTCTATATTTAGCTTCCTGAGGAACCACCAAACTGTCTTCCACAGAGGCTGCACAATTTTATATTCCCACTAACAGTGAGGGAGTGTTCCTATTTCTCTACATCCTCTCCAACATTTAGTGTTCTCTGTTTTTTAAATAAGGGCCATTCTATGTGGTGTGAGATGATATCTCATTGTCGTTTTGATTTGCATTTCCCTAATAGCTAGTGATAGGGAACATTTTTTCATGTGCTTTTTTGGCCATTTGTATTTCCTCTTTGGAGAAATGTCTATTTAAATCTTTTACCCATTTTTTAATTGGATTGCTTGTTGAGTTGTATGTTTGGATATGTGGTTTCCAAATATTTTCTTCCATTGAGTGAGCTGTCTTTTCAATTTCTTGACAAAGTTCTTTGAATCGCAAAAGTGTTTGTTTGAGGAGGTCCTATTTATCCATGTTTTCTTTTGTGGCTCGTGCTTTTGGTGTAAGGTTTAAGAATCCACCACCTACCACCAGGTCTTGAAGATGTTTTCCTACTTTTCTTCTAGGAACTCTATGGTTCAAGTTTTTATATTTAGGTCTTTGATCTATTTTGAGTTAATTTTTGTATAAGGTGTGATATAGAGGTCCTCTTTCTTTCTTTTTGATATGGATATCCAGTTCTCCCAGCATCATTTGTTGAATAGACAGTTCTGCCCCGGCTGGGTGGGTTTGACAGGCTTGTCCAAAAGCACTTAACCGTAGATGTGAGGGTCTGTTTCTGAACCGTCAGTTTGGTTCCATTGGTCTATGCATCTATCTTTATGCCAAAACCATGCTGAGGTTTTTTGTTTTGTTTTGTTTTGTTTTTACCACTGTAGCTAGGTAATAGGATTTAAAGTTCAGAAGTGAGAGTCTTCCAACTTTGCTTTTCTTTTTAAAGATGTTTCTGGCTATTTGGGGCCCCTTACCCTGGCAAATACGTTTGATAATTGTGTTTTCCATTTATTTGAAAAATGCTCGTGGAATTTTTGTTGGGATTGCATTGAATTTGTATATCAATTTGGGTAGAATTGACATCTTAATGATATTTAGTCTTCCAATCCATGAACATGAAATGTTCTTCCAATTATTTAAATCTTTTAAAATTTTCTTTTAGCAATGCATTATAGTTTTCTGAATACAATTGTTTATATCCTTGGTCAAGTTTATTCCTAAATATTTGATTCTTTTAGTTGCTATTGTGAATGGAACTTTTTTCCTGACTTCTTCTTCAGATTGCACATTACTAGTGTATAGAAACACCACTGGTTTTTGCATATTGATCTTGTATGTTGACACTCTGCTGAAATCATTTATTAGCTCTAGCAGCTTTATCGTAGATTTTTCAGGGCTTTCTAGGTATAGGATCACATCATCTGTGAATAGTTTTACTTCTTCCTTTCTTATTTGGATGCCTTTTATTTCTTTTTCTTGCCTGATTGCTCTAGCTAGGGCCTCTAGCACCATATTTAACAACAGTGGTGACAGTGGGCATCCTTGTCTTGTTCCTGATCTCAATGGGAAAGCTTTCAGTCTTTCACCATTGAGTAGAATGTTAGCTGTGGGTTTTTCATATATGACCTTTATCATGTTACAAAAGTTTCCTTCAATTCCTATCTTTTGTAATATTTTTATCAAGAAAGAATGCTGTATTTTGTCAAGTGCTTTTTCTGTGTCTATCAATAGGATCATGTGATTTTTCTTTTTTTATTTAATAATGCGGTGTATTACGCTGATTGATTTTCTTGTGTTGAACCACTCTTGCATGCCTGGTATAAAACCCATTTGATCATGATGAATAATTCTTTTAATGTGTTTTTGGATTTGATTAGCTAGTATTTTGTTGAGGATTTTTGCATCTGTATTCATTAGGGAAATGGGCCTGTAATTTTCTTTTTTCATAATATCTTTATCTGGCTTTGGTATTAGGGTGATATTGGCTTCATAGAGTGAGTTTGGTAGCATTGTTTGTTCAGTTTTTTGGAAGAGCTTGAGTAAGACTGGTACTAAATATTCTTTGAATGCTTGGTAGAATTCACCTGTGAAACCTTCTGGTCCCAGACTTTTCATTTTGGGGAGTTGTTTGATGACTGTTTCAATCTCTTTACTTGTGATTGGCTTATTGAGGTGTTCTATTTCTTCTAGGGTCAGTGTAGGTTGTTTGTACTTTCCTAGGAATTTTTCCATTTTGTCTACATTGTCTAGTTTGTTGACATACAGTTGTTCATAGTATCCTCTTATGATCTCTTTTATTTCTGTGGGGTCAGTAGTAATGTCCCTGTTTTCATTTTTCATTTAATTTATTTGCATCTTCTCTCTTTTTTTTCTTTGTCAGTCCAGCTAAGGGTTTCCCAATTTCATTAATCTTCTTGAAGAACCACCCAGGCTATTCTTGATTGTTTATTTTTCCATATGAAATTAAGAATCACCTTGTATAGACAAAAATTTCTTTTGGTATTTTGATTGGAATAATGTTTATGAATTAACATTTATAAATTAAGTTAAAGAGAAATGTCAATTTTATGAGGTTAAGTCTTCCTATCCAAGAATATGGTATATCTCTTCATTTACTCAAGACTTTTTTGTGTATCTCTCAGGAGTGTTTGAAATTTACTTTATAAAAGTCTTGAATGTTTCTTGTTAAGCTTCTTTTTTTAAAAAAAATATTTCGTCTTTTTATTACTCTTGTCCTGCAATGAAGTCTTTTCTTCTATTTTGTCACCTAATTGATTTTACTTGTATAAAAAAAAATACTATTGATTTTTTTTTGTATTAAATTAACATTTCTTACCATGCTACTGACTTATCTCATCGATTGTAGTCATTTTCTTGGGGTTTCCAAGTATACTAAATCACTTGCAAACAGTGACAGTTTTACCTATTTCTACACAATTGATATACCTTCAATTCTACTCTTTTTCTAATTGTGTTGGCTTATACAAAATTGTGGCTCTGGTACAAAAATAAGTAACAGCATGATAGTGTGCAAACTTGTCTGATTCCTGATTTATGGGTAAAGGCTTCTAGTATTTCTCCATTAAGTATATTGCTGCTTTTGAGGATGAAATTTTATATATATATTTCATTATGTTTAGGAGGTTTATGTCTATTCCTATGTTATCGGTTTTGAAAAATCAAAAATGAATGTCAAATTTGTTGATTTATTTTGAACATGTATAGAGATGATTACATAATTTCCTCCTTTGAAATATTAATATTCTGAAGTATGCTAATGGATTTCCTAATTATGAACCATATTTGCATTCCTGAAAAAAAATCATTTGGTCATAATATATATTATTGTTTTCACCTGATGATGAATTATCTTTGCTAATATATTTGCCAATTTTTTAATTGATAATAAAGTGCATGAATCTTAAGCATATACAAAGTGTGTGAATATGAAGTGTACAATTTGATAAATATATACATACTACATATGGCTATGCATACATATATATGTAACAACCAACAAGATCAAGATATATTATATTCTCAACTCCCCAAGGACTCCCTCATGCCCTTTCCCAGTCCTTTCCACCATCTGATGTCTATAACTGTGTATTTATCTGTTGTTGGTTTATCTGTCTCCTTTAAATGGAATCATATTATTGTTCTCTTTTTTTTTTAGATTCTTTTGCTCATTGTTATTTGATTAGTTCAGGTGGCTGCATGCAGCAGTAGTTTCTTCTTTTAATTGCTGAGTAATATTGCATTGTATGAATATTCCACAGTTTATGTTGTATGCCTGTTAGTGGACATTTGAATTGTTTCCAGTTTTTGGCTATTATGAATAAAGCTGCTCTGAACATTCTTGTATAAATCTTTGGTGTTCATATGCTTCATTTCTCTACAGTATAAACTAGGAATGAAAGTGCTAGATGAGTGCTAGAGTGGTGTATGTTTGATTTTATAAGAAACTGCCAAACAGTTTTCCAACATTGATTCTACCATTTTATTTTCCCATCAGCACTGTATGAGAATTCTGCATTCTCAACAATATTTGGTATTGTAGATCCACCTCTTTGGTGGATGGGTATTGGTTTCCAATTGCAACTTTAATTTGTATTTTCCTGATAATACACCAAGCCTTTAATAACACTAAGCCTCTTCTCATATATCTTTCCTTTTGGATATCCTCTATTGTGAAATTCTGTTTATATATTTTGCCCAATTTTTTATTGGGTTGCTTGTCTTTTTCTAATTGAATTTAGCAATTTAATTATACATATATAGTGAGCACAAGCGCTATCTCCGATAAACATTTGTGGTTTGCCTTTTCATTCTCTTAATTGTGTCTTTGGATGAACTAAGATTCTTAATTTTAATGAAGCCCAATTTGGTGATTTTTCCTTTTGTGGTTAACGTCTTTGTGTCCTGTTTGAGAAATTTTTGCCTACTTCAGGGTCCTGAAGATATGTTTTCTTTTTGCTTTATCTTTCTCATTTAGGCCTATGATTCTTTGTTTGTTTGTTTGTTTGTTTGTTTCGCAGGCAGAAAGTTTATTGGGAAGCTCTCCCAACGGAGGGGGTCTGAAGAGTAGACTTCAGCCCGCTATGATTGATTTTTAATTAACTTTTGTGTACGGTGTGAGATAAGGGTCAGGGTTCATTTCTTACTGTATGGATATCTGGTTGTCCCAACACCATTGATTGAAAAGACCATTGTTTTAGTTTGCCAGATCTGCTATAAAAACAATACCACAGACTGGTTGGCTTAAACAATAGGAATTTATTATCCCACAGTTATGGAAGCTAAGAGTCCAAAATCAGGGTATCAGCTGGCCGTGCTTTCTCTGCAGTCTCTGGGTTTCGGTGGTAACTTGCAGGCAGTCCCTAACTCAGGCTCTGCCTCTGTCACATGGCCATCTGTCTGTCTCCTTCTGTCTCCTCCTCACTCCTGCTAAACTGTCCAAAGTTCCTTTACTTATAAGGACTCCAGGCATATTGGATTAAGGCCCACGCACCCTGCACCGGTTTTCACCTCGTCTTAATCGGATCTTCAGAGAGTCTGTTTACAAATGGGCTCACGTTCTTAGGGCCAGGGGTTTGCACTTGTGTGGGGCATGTTTCAACACACAACAATATCCTCTCCTCACTGCATTGCGGTGGCACCTTCATTGTAAATCCGTTGGCCTTGTATATGTATAAAATCAGTTTTGGGACTTTCTCTTATAATCAACATGTTGAAACGAAGTGGCAGTAGTGCCTTATTTCTCACCCAGGGAGGAAAGCATTCATTATTTCGCCATTAAGTGTGATGGTAGTTATATGTTTTAGAAATACCATTTATCAGATTTAAGAAGTTTCTTTCTGTATCAGTAAGGATTCTCCAGAGAAACATAACCGATGACATATATGTCTAGGTTTGCTAATGCCATTGTGGGGGCTGGCCGGTCTGAAATCTGTAGTGCACACTGGTAGGATGGAAACTCAGGCAAGAGCTGATGTTGGAGTCTTGAGTCTGAAATCTGTAAGGCAGACCAGCATGGGGAAGCTCAGACAGGAGTTGATGCTGTCTTGAGACAAAATTCCTTCTCAGTTTTTGCTGTTAAGGCCTTTAATTGCTTGGATGAGGCCCAGCCATATTTTTAAGGGTAACCTCCTATATTTAAAGTTAACTGGTCGTATAATGGTAATTACACCTCCAAAACACCTTCACACAACAATCAGTGTTTGACCAGGCAACTGAGCACCAAAATCTAGCCAAGTTGAAGTGTAAAACTAACCTAGTTAATTCTAGTTTGCTGAGAGCGTTGTTATTTTTAATGAATGGTTGTTGAATTTTACCAAAATCTTTATCTGTATCTGTTGAGATAATCATATTGGTTTTCTCCTTTATTCTGTAAACAGGATGAAAAGTCCCATTGCAAACCTGAAATAAACTCCATCTGATCATAGTGTATTACTCTTTTTTATAATGTTGGATTCAATTTGCTAACTTTTTTTTAAGCACTTTTATGTCTTTGTTCATGAGAGAATTGGCCTGTGATTCTTCTTTTTTTTTATTGCAAACATCACACACTTGGGGGTCAAATCTCTTTATTTAGTCTGACAATTTTCTTCTTTTAGTTGGAGTGCTTTGTATTTAAGTATTAAGTAATTACTGATATAATTACATTAAGTCCTATTATCTTGCTATTTATTTTCTATTTGTCCCATCTGTTCTGTTCCTTTGTTCCTCATTTCCTGCCTTTTTGAGGGTTAATCATGTGTCTTTCTATGCCTTTTCTTTTCTATTAGCTTTTTAATTATACTTTATTGTGTGGTTGCCCTAAAGTTTTCAAATACATCCCTAACTGATAACCTCTTAATTAATACTGCAATAAACTTGCAACAGTTTAAGTCCATTTATTTACTCTCTCCCACACTTTGGGATATTGTCATATAATTTTACTTCTATATATGTTATAAAGCTCACAAAATATTTTTTTTCTTCAAACAGAAAATATTTTCTCTTTTCCCACTTATTTACTCTTTCTGGTGCTCTTTGTTTTGAAGTTCTGTGTTTCCACCTGGGAACATTTTCCTTTAGCTTGAAAAAAATATCTTTAGTATTTCAGGTAGTGCTTCTGAACTGAGGATGAATTCACTCAGCTTTTTTGCCCCTGAAAATATTACTTTGCCTTCATATTTGAAAAATCTTTTTGCTAGATATGGAATTCTAGTTTGATTTTTTTCCCCCTTCCTTTCAGCACTTTAAAGATATCAGCCTATTGTGTTCTGGCTTTCCATGGTTGAAAAGTTGACCATCAGTTTTACTATTGTTCTCTTGAAGATAATGTACATTGTTTTTCTCTAGCTGCCTATAAGATTCTTTCTTTGTCTTAGGTCTTCAAGTGTTTAAGTAGGATGTGTCTTTATAGTTTTCTTTTTATTTCTCCTCCTTGGGGTTCTCTGGATCAATGAATTGATATTTTACATTAATATTAGAATATTCTTGGCAATTATCTCTTTAAACATTGCTCTGCCCTTATTTCTGTATCCTTTCTTTCTGTGACTCCAACTATACATATATTAGATCTTTTGACTGTATCCTTCATATTCTATTCTTTTCTGAGCTATTCTTTTCTTTCTATTCATTTTTCTTTCTGTGGTTTATTGGATATTTCTGTTGATCTATTTTGCTGTTTACTAATCTTCTGCTCTATACAGTTTTCTTTTGTCAAAACCAATGAGCTCTTAATTTCAGATATTGTATTTCAGTTTTAGAATGTCCATTTGATTATATTTATGGATTCTAATTATTTTCTTTGACACATTTGTCTTTTTTTTTTCTTTCTTCCATAGAAGCTCCAGAAGATATCTTCTGAATATCTTCCACCAATGAGGGTTTTTGCGGACCCTCTTCCTCTTATGGGACTTTGTTCCCTAAGGGCCTACAAACCTGCAGGGTATCTCACTCTTCCTTCCTGGCCCAGCCTCCAGCCATCTGCATCACCCCAGAACAAAGCAAATGTCTCATGGGGTGAAACTAGCCTTGTGTTTTGTTCTTTTCTAATTTTCAATCATTACAACAGCTAACAATTCTGCTAGTTTTCCGCCCCATGTGGAGACCCTCTGTTTGAGCCAAGCTGATCATTAACCCCCATCCAGCTGGTGATTGTCAGCTCATCTAGGACGCACTCTTACTTCTCTGGAATTTTTATTTATTTAGTCCTTGTTGCTTCCATAATTCTCCACTGTCTTTAAAATATGATTATTTCAAATTTAAGTGATTTTTTTTGCTATCGAAAGAATGCTGATCTTCCTAACCTACTATTCTACCTGGAAGACCACATCCCCTGGTTTGCTAATATTTTATTTAGTTTTGCTATTGCTGTTGTTTTGTTTTTTTGCTTCAATGTCTGTAAGTGAAATGAATTCATGGTGGGTGTTTTTGGTGCAATTTTTAACAGGTTTTGGTATTATGCTTATTTCATAAAAATCATTTGAAAAATTTTCTCTTAAAAGTTCTATGGCACAGTTTAAATACTGCTTTTTCATGGACAATCATCTTGGTCTGGAGCTTTTATTGGCAGAGAGAAGCTTTTGGACAGACTTTTATTTTTCTATGGGTATTGTTCTATTAAATTTTCTGTTTCTTCTGGAGTCAATTTCAACAAATTGTTTTCTTCTGCAGAAATGTTCAGAATAAACATAATATAAACCGCATATAAAATTTTAAATTTTCTAATAGCTATGTTTGAAAAGTTACAAAATAGGTAAAATTAATTTTAACAATGTTTTATTTAACCAAAAAATTCCAATGTGTAATCAATTAAAATAGTAATGAATTATTCTTTTTTTTCTTTATAAATCTTCATAATCTGGTGTGCATTTTATACTTACGCCTATCTCAATTTAGACTAGCAAGCGTCAAGTGCTCAACAATTGTGTCGCTAGTAGCTGCTGTACTGGAGAGCTCGGTTTCAGAACATTGTCCTTTTCATCTGTGTTTTCAAATTATTTGGAAATTTATTTTATAGTATTGGAAAAAGGAATTCTACATGATTTGTTTAGTTTCCATAGTTTCTCTGCTGTTTGGATTTATAGCATCTTGTTTTATGTATTTGTTCTTTTTTCTTTTGCTTTGATTAGCCAGAAGTTAATGTATTTTACTGTTTTTCAAAGAAACAGCTTTTGAATAATATATTAATTATTACCATGTATTAATAAATTAATTTATTTCTTCAGCTATCCTACCCTCCAGTGTATTATATTGTTTTTCCTAATTTATTTCTTATGTTGCTTAATTATTTTTATACTTTCTGTTTATTAATAAAAGTATACAAGGCTGCACATTTTCACCAAGCACGCTTTAGCTTTGCTGCCATAGGTACTGATGGCAGTGTCTTCCTTTTTACCACCTTCTGTTATTCGGGGATATCAGTTTGTATTTATTCTTTGACTCAACAGTTGTTTAAAAGAGTGTTTAAACAGATAGTAAGGGCTTTTTTTTCATTCTGATTTTTGACATTGATTTCTACATTGTGATAAAGAATGTTTTCTGTTCTATTATCTTTTGGAATTTTTGAAGTTTGTTCTCTGGTCACTTGAAAAGAAGGTGTTCTCCATTTTCACTTATTTATCATTTCATTTAGTTCTCCTTTAGTCTTTTTAACTTTATTTTTAATTATCCTTCTCAGGTTTTGGTATTCTTCTTTAACTGAGGGTTCATATCCTACTTCAGTATTGAATCATTCTCAGTCATTACCTCTTTGAATAATGCTCGATTCTCTCTTTACTGTATTGGAACTCCTCTTAGATGTATGTTGGTTCTTCCCATTCAAATGTTCAAGTATCTTAACTTCTCCCTCATATTTTCCATCTCTTTGTTTTTCTGAGTTGCATGTTGAGTAATTTCCTCTAATTTTCCCGTTCATTAATATTCTTCCCATCAACGGCAAATAGACTATTCAATACATCAATTGCATTTCCAATGAAAAGTTTATGTTTCCTTTCTGAAATTTCCATTTGGCCCTTTGGCAAATATCCCTGTTCTATTTTCATTCTGTTCTTACAGTTTATATTTCTTCCTTTATCTTTTTAAACTTGTTAAGTATTTTTTTATGCTGTCCTCTTATCTTTGGGTATTGATATGCAATTTTCCCCATTTTTTGCATCTTCGTATTCTCCCTCATGGTGATTCATTTCCTTAGGCAATTTGCTCTTTCTGTTTCTCTTCTAATTTTTATGGGAGGTCCCTGTACCCTGAATTTGGAGACCAACTCTAGAAAACAGTTTTGTATTTTCCTTTTCCGGGGCCCTTATGGATTTCTTTGGTGCTGAACTATACTTATATTGATTTTGTTTGTTTTTAAGAGGTACTGGGGATTGAACCTGGGACCTCATACATACAAAGCAGATTCTCAGTCACTGAGCTACACCTGCTTTGCTTATCTTGATTTTGTTGCTTGAGGTCACTCTGATTGGCAGGTGGTGTGAATTCACAGTACTCCCAGTGTTGGCCTGGGTTTTTCTAGTGTTTTTCTCATTTTCTTCCTCAAAGTCCATGTAGATTGCAAGCTTCCTTGCTGCCTTTCAGGCTCATAGGTAGAATGTTTCTAGTCTTTGTTTCTTATTTCAAGTCTGGAGCAACCTTTTGTGAATCCTAGCTCTAGGTTGTAGCTCAGTTCTTACTCTCTGTGCACTGGATCCGGCACAGACTCTGTTTCCATGTGGACATTAAATCTGCACCTCCCGGCCTAGATCAAATCCTACTTTCCCATGAGTCCTTCATCTTGAGCGCCCATCATTACTCTGACTTTTCTTGCCTTTGAGTGTGGCTTTTATTTTTTGCTATATTTTATCCAGAATTTATATCAGTTTGAACTGAGAGTGAGGTATTTACCAATATTGTGACCTGAAGCCCATAAATAATATCTGGAAAGAGTTATTATTATTATTATTATTTTTACAATAAATCAGATAGAACTATATTATGGAGTAAAATTCAAAATTTGCCCGAATTTTTAAGATGGTATAGACATTAAACAAATTTTGTTTGAGACTGAGGTTTAGACCAATTTCCTTCTTCCTCCAGGTTACATGTTTGTTCTGTTTTGTCACGGGGTACTTCTGTGGAAAAGTTGGAGATTTCCCAGAAGTGACCTTGACTGCTAAAGTGGAAATCATTCTGTGGGCAAGTCCCTGACATGTAAATTACCCACCCAAAGCTTGAGGGCAATTGACTGGCTCAGTGATCTGTATCTATTGTTTTGCCTAGACCTGGCATAAAATATCAGAAAATAGAGCTTTAAAACTTATTATTACTCATGGTAAAAAGTTAAAACACTACAGAAGGCTGTAAAGTGGGAAGAAAAATTCCCTCAACCAGTCAACCTTTCCTACCTCCCTCTCCCACTCTCATAGTCACCACTGTCCACAGTTTCTCATCTACCCTTTCCAGAAATGTTATGTGCATAGAAACGGAAGTGGACTTTTTTCTTTTTAGCACAAGGAGACCACACTATATTCATTCTGCACATTTTTTTTTCACTTATCAATACATCTTGAATATCTTTCCATATTCGAACTCATGTTTTCAGCAGCTGTTTGTAGATTTCCCATAAATTAATGGACTCTCTTAATAGACGCTGGACTTATTCCATGGCCCCCCAACTTTTTTTTTTTTTTAGGAAGTACGAGGGATTGAACCTGGGACCTCGTACATGGGAAGCAGGCACTCAGCCACTGAACTACATCCGCTCCCCCAAAAACCTTTTCTGGCAGTGTGTGCTGAAGTCTGTAGGATAAATGCTGGGCCAAAGGTTTGTGCAATTAAACCTTGGATGTACAAGGTTGAACTGCTCTCCAAAAATGTGGCAGCAATTTATACTCTTAGCAGCAGTGGAGGCACCATATGGTGAGCAAGACTTTAAGGAGCCTCCAAATCTGTTCCCTCTGCCTGGTATCTCCATAGCGGGCATATATGCTGCTATCTGGCCCCTTCCTCCTGAAGCCGCACTAAGGCTCAAGGACAATAATTTGGTTATTAATATCCAGGTCAGATGCTGCTTGCTTTTGAGGAACGTGGTTGCTTGAGTGGCTTTGGGTATTCTAAATGGAAACCAGGCATGGGTCAGAGGCTGGGGAGGGGGAAATAAAGGGCAATGGGTACTGCCCTCCTGCTTGATGCAAAGTACCTACACGGAACTCTTCTTAATTTAATGTTTATTGTTGGTTTTTGATGAGTAAGTAGTACATTCTTTTTGCAAAATGAAAAGCAGAAACTATGAAAACATACAAGGTCATTAATAAAATGTGTGGGTCATTAAATAAAGCTAATTAAATAATTAAGTAAAACTACTTTGTGTGTCTGAAATTAACTCACAAAGTAGTAAGAATATTTTCAGCTCTGAGAAAAGCACTGTAAAATTGGGAATATGTGCACACACTATAAACAGGCATGATGATCAATTTAACAAATGACTTGGCAGGACACTGACCTGTTGGAAAGAGTCCAGTCCAGTAGGCTGGCTTCTGCCAGGCCTGGTGTTAACCCTTTAGTTTCTGAGAGGTCTGGGGGGTTCTGAGGAGGGACTGGGTGCCTGGGACAGTAGAAAGGCACCTTAGGGGAAGTTTCTATTTACTATTCACTGTATACATTTCACTATTATATCATCTTCTGTGGCCATACTGGTGCATACTGGATGATATCTGCTCCAACTATGCATGCTGGTTGGTGTATGTATTTTTCCTTCCCTTTTTTTATTATGGTAAATATATATATAACATAAAACTTGCCATTTTAACCAGGATCCCAGTTCTTTCCTCTTCTTTGCTCTGCCCTCTATGGCATTGATCTCATCCTCCAGCTATTTCAAGATGGCGGCTAGAATTTGAGCTTCAAGTTGAGTCATAACATCCTGAAGAACGAGGGAGATGCTCTCTTCCTGTGGATTTCTTTCAGGAGAGAGGACTTTCCTATTCCTGCTTCACTGTACCCCAAACTGCAGGCTTCCATTGATGTCTTGTTGCTGATCACTGTGTCTTAAGCTCACCCTGAGGTAATCACGGACCCCTACAAATGGAGGACTCTTGGACCCTTCGGGCTACCCCCGGAAGCCATGCCCGGGGCACACAGGGCATGGGAACAAAACAGGGCTTCTTTTCCAAAGGAAGATGGCAATAATAGACCCTGTGGCAACTAAGGGCGCCATCTACAAATACCATTCATGGAGTTTTACCATATTCCAGGACTTGACCCACGATGTTTCTAATACTTCAACCCACCTGACCCTGTAAGGTTGTATCATTACTTCATTTTACAGAGGAGTAGACTATGCTTAGAAGTCAAGATTTTTTTGCAAGTGCTAAGGAAATGTTTTTCTAAAATACCGTGGTAATAGAGGTTGTGAATGGCAGCTCAGGGACATACTGTCCCAGGTGGTGAGGTGGAGTTTAGCCAGGTGTGATGGCCTCTCCACCTTTCAGCAAGGTGAGAGCCTCCCTGCCTTTATGTGAGAGGAGACGTCCATGGCTCCTGGGATGCAGCCTCTCCCCAGGATGCCCCTTGCATCCATCGGCAAATCACCACGAGCAAAGGCAAGCCCATTCTTAATAATGAGAAATCTTTCCAAGCACCGTTAGGAATTATGTTGGAGGACAAGGTCAGGCACAAACCTTTTTAGATTTATGTCTTTCCACCTCCACTCCAGCCCACTCAAGGCCACCCAACAAATGATGCCCTGGAGCCTTAGCGTGCAATTAAAAGTGAAGAAATGCTTAATCAAATCATGCCACTTGAAGTGAGCTAGGCTGGAATGAAAAAGCAGTGTGGCACTGCCCGCAATGGAAATTTACTAGGCCAAAGCTGACACCGAATACTCCCAGGTTGTTTTGAAACAGATCCGTTCATGTTCTGTAAAGTTCTGAGACCCGATTCCAAATATTTAAAAACCTTCCCATTAACAATGATGGCTTTAGGAGAGCATGCACGTGTGCACCCCGCCCCTAATGGCTCCTACTGTGTGCCTGGGAGAAACAAAAACCCACAGTGGGCAATCCAGGCACCCCAAATTTCCCTTAAAACTGGCTGAGACTCATGAATCCCTTCTGCTGTCCATTGAGACAGCTCTTATTTAAAAAGAGTTTATTTATATTTTTCCCCTCAAAAATTTCATGACTAACTTTCCATTCATTATCAAAATATTCCTTTGCCACTAATTTCCCTTCTAGGTTAAAATAAACAAAGCAGAGCAAATGCTGCTGGCATTGATCTAGGATGCACTCTGCTGTAAACACAGGAAAATTGTCTTAACGAATCTCCAAGAGCCCTCCCACGAGGGTTTCCGGTGCAATTTCTCTCTGCTTATTAACTCCACTTGACGTGGGGGGCAAACCGAGACTACAGAGCGTGGGGGAAAGGGGAGGTGCCCGCAGTGCCCGCGAGGTCCAAGAGCCTCCTTCTTCAAGGCCCAGCTGCACTTTCCCAGGCCAGGCCCCCGCAGTGCGGCCCAGTGTGCGGAGTTGTGGGTCCTAGGCCCTGGGGCCAGCTACTGTGTGACAGTGTCGGTCGGTTCACCTTTCTGGGCCTCAGCTTCCACAGCCGTGAAAGGAAGCCATTGGCTCATAGGAGCTCTAAACCCCTCCTGCACAGAGATTCTAGGATTTGAATGTAGCAATGTCTAAATGAAAAAAAAAAAAAAAAAAAAAAAGGAGGGAGTTGCAATTCTTGATTAAACAACAACAACTGCGTTTTTAGGACTCAGGAATATGCAATGAAGGGCTTTTTATGTGTGAGTGAAACATTTCCGTTTCAAAAGGCAGAGTGCAAGAAAAGTAGGTCAGAAACCAACTCGCCCCAGGGTTTCCTTTCCAACAGCCCAGCTGGGTACTTGCCCTTAGCCCCCTGAGCATAGCCTGCAAGTGGAAGGTCAGAAAGGGGGTCTGGGATGCCCCTTCTCCTCTGCCCTGAGTCACGTCCATTTCATGACCTGGTCTGTATGACTCCTGGGGGATTCTGGGATATCAGGGCAGGTGACCAGAAGTCCTTTTTGCATACAGCTCCCCGACCTCCCTGGAGAATATTGAGGGGACTGCAGGAGGGCATGGCGATGACACTCCTGACAGAAAAAGGAACAAAAGTCTTGGGAGAGACTCAGCTTAAAATAAATCAGAGATAAAATGCTGACTTGCCCCATGGGAGCAAGAAAGAGATAGGTGTGGCAATGCCCAACATCCTCTAAGGGCCCTGGGCTAGTGTCCTGGGCGCATGTCCCATGTTCCTGAACGGAAGGGATGTGTTTTAGTTTGCTAAAGGCTGCCAGTGTGAAAATCCCAGAAATGGGTTGGCTTTCATAATGGGAATTCATAAGGGTAAAAGCTTACAGTTCTGAGGCTGTGAAAATGTCCAGATCAAGGCATCATCAGAGATGCTGTCTCATTAAAAGTCGGTTGCTGGCTGGTCCTGGGCTCCTGCCAGGTGGCAAGATAAAATGGCAGCTGGTCTCTCTCTCTCTGTCTCTCTCCTCCAGACTCACTTTCTCCTCATGCTCAGCTGTGGGTGATCAGGCATATGGTCCATCAATCCCAGGGCTAAGTCTCTTCAGCTTGGCACTGCTCTGCTGATTCCAGCCTCCGGCCTCTTTCTCAGCCTCTCAGGGTTTCTCTCTCTTTCTGTGGTGGTAGATGGTCCTGGCGTCCTCTCTCACATGGCAGGGTAAAATGGCAGCTCTCTTTCTCTGTGTCCCTCCGCATGTTTCTCCCATTTATAAAGGGCTCCAGCAAGAAGGCTGAGACCATCCCTGTGTCATGCTTCACTGAAGGAAGGACTCTAATCAAAGGCCCCAAACTGAATTTATCCAGTGAAAAGCCCCACACCCACAGGAATGGATTAGCTCCAAGAACACGATGTTTTGTGGGATTCACAAAAGCTTCAAACTGACATAGGACGTGAGGAAGAAAGAGGCAACACTGTTGGGAGAGAGATGACCCTTCAAGTCTGGCCAAAAATGGGCGTCATCTTGCTGGGGAGACTGTCCTGTCTGGAGCAATCTTGGGGGTGGCAGTGACGGTATGGCCAGGCTTCCTGTAAGGTGCTGCCCTGGGAGAGGGAGGGATGCGCAGAGGAGCGAACTCTCACTCCACCAGCCCTGGAACTCCTTGGGCATTTGGAAACAGGAGGGGACTTGAGGGACTGAAGGCTGGATTTCTAGTACCTGATGGGAGCTAGGAATCAAATGACACTGGTAGCTATCACAGCTGTCCCCTAAATCAGAGAGACTTAGGGAGATAAGGATGATGCTTACAGCATTCTAGAAGTCACCTCTTAATCGTGGCTCCTAAGTCAGGTCAGAATGCCCGGCCACTGTGCCAGTTTCCAGGAAAATGAGAAAAATGAGGAAAATGAGGATGCTTTGGTATTTCCTTCCATAAATCTAAATGTATTTAATTTACAAGACTGTATTCTATTTTGAGATTATTTTTCTACAGTTTTGGTGCTTAAAATGTCCTTTCTTTTATGAAATGGTGGCAATAGATGGTAGGTTGTTAAAAACTGTCCTTATTTGGCAGAACAAAAGGTTGGCAAATCCAGCCAATCCCTGTAGCCAGTTCTGCTAGTTGTCTCTCAGTTTCCCCTTCTCTGATAGTCATAGTTGTTTCAAGGGGCATGAGGCAGGCTTTGTAGTGACAAGAGGATGAGGTGCCCTCTGCCTCCCGTGGAGGATGTGATTGGCTTGTTTGGATATTTCCGTGGGCTGGCAGGGATCTGCAGCCTGTTAGGTTGAGAACTGGGTGGAGAACAGCTAGTCCAGCTGATGGGGAACGAGCCCAGAGGGGAGTCTTTTCCACTGGGTGGAGGCATATCTGGGGAGAGCAGGGGAACTCAAGGATAAGCCTTTGAGGACCTGGGAGGCTCGAAGTTGTCAATGGAGCAGTTGAAATTTCAGTCTTATACTGGCATTGGGACTAGTGTTAGCATCCTGAGCACATCCGCTTTGGGCTGCGGCACTGTGTGGCTGTGCTCGGCACTGGGATTGGGCGATTGGGAAGGTCTCCAGGGCTCCCCCAAGCTGAGGGTCTCATGGTGTTTGGCTGGAGTCTAGAATTGGCAACTGTCATCACCTAGATTGAACATGGAGCGATGCCAGCTTCAAATTTTGAGCCCTTGGAATGCTCAGGGAACCTTCCTAGGGATGTGGCATGTCCATGAGAATCTTGTTTTCCTCTGGGAGTCTGAGAGGATGTGAGCAGTGCCGAGGAAACCGAGACACAGCTCTGAGAAGAGGGGGTTCCCAAGAGGAATGAGCCACAAACACAGGCGCCATGGAGTCACTTGTCAATTAAATGCTGGTTGTTTTCCTAAACCATGAGAGGTAAGAGGTGGTGAAATATTCCCTCAACTTAAGTCCTTTAGTATAAATATTTATTTCAAAATCAACCCAGACAGGGCTGGGCCTGGAGGAGAAGCCAGGTGTACAGGTCCTGTTGCTCCACCTCTGGAGACTCCTTTGTCCAAGCCCTGCCCTGAACATGTGAGGCTGAACCTGGAGCATCTGAGGCTTCTGTGGGCCCCCCAGGAAGGACGTCTCCTTGAGGACAAAGGAGATACCATCCAAGGGAAACCTCATCTCTTGTGCTTCTGGCGATGGTCCAGGGAGCAGCAGATACTGGTATCATCCCCTCCCCAAAACTCAAATTTGGCTGCATGGCAAGGAGAAGCTGGAGAAGGCTGTCTGACTCAAGACACTGAGCCAGGGGAAATCTAAGCCCTTGCTATTTAGGAGCAGCTGGGGCAGAATGGTGGCCACTCTTCTGGGTACATGTTCATGAGCCTGGCCCCCCTTGCTCGCATGGCCCAGGTTAATCTGTTCTAAGAGCATTTGTGGTTCCACTACCAGGTAAAGCCTGAATCAGCTCTGAGTGCACCTGGGCACACAGGGCAAGGCCCTCACCCACCTTCTTCCTCTCTTGCTGGTTCCACAGCGGAATCAGGCAACCTCTCAGGGAAGGCCTGGAGTGTGTTGGAACAGTAGACATACTTGCTGGGGAACACAGGCCACTTTGGATCTTCACTCTCCTCAGAAATGTGCTAAAATTATAAGTTCCTCTTGCATCACCAGCAAAAGCCTGACTGTTCTGAAGAAGTCTGACTCCCATATTTCAACTCTGCCAGGGATAAAATGATCAGGACAGTCTGTCTTACTGTTGGTTGGGTGGGTGCTTTGGTTCCTTATCCATATTACTCAAGTTTCCTTAAACCACTGTCAGAGAGGATG
>JAQZBX010028384.1:0-27834 GCA_029593785.1 Cabassous unicinctus | reverse complement strand
GGGGACTTGGAAGGTGATGTCCACTCCACCTCCAAGTGAGAGAGGGCTTATATTCCATGGATATAGTGGATAGGATTATCCTGCCTTCAGCTGCAGGCCCTCTCCATTCCCTGGGATGGCTGTTGCCCATCGTCGTCTCCTCGCCAGGTTACTTGGATGAGTCCATTGAGCTGTAGGGTAGGAGTTGCAGCTCCACTGAAATTCCAGGCACAGCTGGCACATAGGTGGGCCAGATGATACAGTCTCTGGAAGCACACCTAAAAACTCCTGCATCACATATAGGTTTGAGTAGAAGGGACTGATGGACCATGTGCAGGGATGACTTGTTTGAGTCCAACTCTGTCACTCTCAGGAACACAGATGCCAATGAAGAGCCCACTAATTAGGCATCTTTCTCTGGGGCTATCCCCACTTGTATAGGACCTGGGTCCAGTGTTATTATGTTCCCAGTCTTGGGCTATTATCACCACCATTCATTACCAAAACTTTTTATTTTTTTCATTCTTAGGTTATTCACTTTAGTTTAAATATTTTGGGGACTCAGGCTTATGTTTAGCTCTCCAATGATGTATTTTGTATCTATGAATAAATATCGGTATACCAGATGATAAATTGAAATCACATACATCCTTTGAAATATATGTGGCATTTACCTTATTTATGAATATGCTTTTTAAAGTGCTTTTGACTGTTTAATTTCCATGTGACTTTTGTTACTTGAGAAAGCAAAGAAAAAATCATAAAGCGCAGTAAGGGTTTTGGGTGAAAATAATACGATTACTTTATAATAAAGCAGAACTGGATTATACCTAAGAAGAATATTATTGAATATATTCCTTGGAATTGAGAGGGGGGAAGTAGGTATGTCAGTACTCAGATGTTTTGCACTTTAAGGAAAAATAAGAATGAGAGAGGAGAGGGAGAGAAAAGGAAACACGGAAGGAAAAAAAGAGGCCCTGCATTTTCATTCCCTTTTCTGCTTCATTATTTAAAGAATAGGCCACTTTTTCTGACTTTCCAATATTAAACAGTTGCAGGACGTAAGCAGCAACTTATAGAACAGGGTGAATTTAGAAAGACTTTAAAGACATTTTTGGATTCATGTTCCATGAAACTCTGAATGAAATTTAGAGTCATATGGATTTTTTATAGCCATATTTTCAAGTTTTATTAACAATTTTCCTTGTCCTATTTCTAAGTCTGCCTCAGGATAAGAAAAGAAGGATCTATTTTTGAAATTTTGTCCATGCCATACTGCGCTCAGTATTGCCTGGAATCATAAGAATTCATCCTGCTGCTATTTTTTCTCTTTGGCAACTTGCTGGTATCCCAGCATACAGTAGTTACATCTAATTCTGTTTGGGCTGCCATGCTTAAATATTCTTATTGAGAAGCATGGCATAAGCTAATGTATGATTCTTTGAGAAGACTGGTATGTGCATCTGGACTGAAAGAAAAATCCCTTCAATAATCTAATCCTTTGACTTTAATATTGAAGCTGCAGTAATTTATGATAAGCTTCCATACAGTGCTTGATAAAGAAGGGAGTTCCCAGGGGAAAAAGAGGGGACTGAGGTAAAAATGAGGAAACCAGAATGATCTTCTGCAGTCAGATGCTGCTAAATCAGTTGCTGTTAAGGGGTAGGCACCCCTTCAGTGAATCTACATGGGTCGGGGAGTAAGAAAGAAAGGAAAAAAAAAAAAAATACCAATGAGACCTGAAAGAGATTGTATGAGGAAATGCTAAGTCAATCTTCATTTGTACACTGTCTCAAATAATTGGCCCAGAGTCTGAAATGTAAGATATTTGGATCAAACTAAGACTGATTTTAATTGTCCATCAGACTTTATAGCCTAATCATCCAGCTTAAAACATATCAAACATAACTTAACTCTTTCATACCCATGACAGTTCCAAACTGTTTTTTTAATAAACCTTATAATGTTTATTAGGAGCAATGGTTTCATGATCAAATGGTCAGCATCCTACATTAGTCCCATTAAGCATTCATTTTATCTCATATATGCTTTTTTATTTTTCTCTTTCTTTTATTTATTTATTTATTTTTGTTACTAGAAAATAAATTAAACCAGATATTATTTTTCAAAATGGAAAAAAATCTTCCTTTATTCCATGCACATTTCAGTTTCATCTCAAAAAGATGGGAAGCAAATGAATGGTACTAAAATTAGGCATTTAATCTTTATATTCCTAAATCATTTTTCTGGGCCATGATTATTAAGATTAGGTGTTGCTTGCTTGATACCTCAGGATTTTCCCCCAAGAAAATTAGTGCAAGTATTGTAATTGAACCACACAACAGTTACTCTAACCTTTGATATGTAGCCTGATTAAGTTTAAACAAACAACAAAAATATTGTGTGACCAGAAACTCCAAATCATCTAATTGGTTTCCTTTAGTTCATTTCCCTTTACACATAGCAAATTTATCTGTAACCTCCTCAATTCATTTGTTTTTGAGCCATGTATACAGTTTGAGGATTCAAAGGACAAGTCAAAATAACCTGGGATTATTTATTCAGTCTCAACTGGCACTATATAAGAAGGGTCTCTGTAACTATTCTCACTACTACAAGTTAATGATTGTAGGACTTCTAAACTGTTTGGGGGCACATTAGTACTGCTATTTCTGCCCACCTGTGTCACTTCCTTTCGCTTGCAATTATCTAACTTTTTTACATAACTGAGCTCCATTTCAAAGCTTTGCTCTGAAATGATCCCCAGCTAGAGTTATCAGCTTGGTCTTTACTTTACAGTCATTTATCCTGGTAGATGTAATCATACTGTCATAGCTTTAACTGTCTCTAAAATCACTTTGGCTCCCTTTAAACATCCCATTCACAAAGGGAAATGTTGCTACTGCTCTTAAGATTAGTCCTGATATAAGTCAAATTATCTATCTTTTCTTTTACACATGGACACACATGCACGCACACACACACCTCTTAAAACTTTATAACCTGTGCCTTTTGACTATTGGCTAATGACTTTAAAGACCATTTCAAATCAGGGATGTTATTGTTTTGAAGGTTGAAGTATAAAGTGTGAATAGGAGAATAATGTTTATAAGAATCCCCCATTCTGTTTTTACTTCATTTGGCTTTATCAGCTTTCTCACTGCAGGTTCCTTTATCATTTTTTTTCTGTGTGCCTTTTCCCTTTCCTTATGTTTCATTAGAAATCACCCATCTCTAGCTGTTTCTTCTCTTCTTTTCTCTTTTCAGTGAATAATAACCCATTTCAGGAACTGAGAAAGAGCATGACTCTTAATAATTGTTGTTAAAAATGAATAAGTTTATCTCATTTGCTGTAAAGGAACAAAAGTGGGATGGGCATTGCTGCTTTAAAGTTCCAGTATGGCGAACCAACCATATACTGTGCCTACATCCTAGGCCAACTAGCTCACAGGCATACAGGAAGGTAATATAGACAAAACTAGCATAAATAAATTAGGTATAATATTTTTAAATGTAAAAATTGCAAGTCATGCAGTGACCCTGTCAAAAGGCTATTCATAAATAGAATATCTATGCCTTTTTCAACTTAGATGAGTTAAAACATTATGCTAATGAGTCCAAGGTTACAAATTTGTGAAGTCAGTTAGCTTCATAGTTGTTCCATAATTATAAAATGTAAATCTGATCCTAAATGTCTTATTACAGATATGTATGCAAGGGAAGAACTGAGAATGTGTTGATGGTTCAAAATAAATATCTGTCAACACTTGAGTAAGACCAATTTGAATAAATAGCATAGTAGAATTTACTAAAAGGTTTTAATTTTGTAATTTAAAAAAAAATCGAATGTTTATCATTTTCAATAGCAGATTCTATTTTCTTTTATTTTAAATAGCTTTTTCTTGTACAACACATGTTCAGTGAAGAGTATAGACAAGCAAAGAAGGAAAAAAAATCACCCTTGAACTTGTCCCATTCCTCCATGTTAACTGCTATTAAATTTAACAGAAAGAAATAATAAGGAAGATGAACTGGAGAAAAAACAGAGGAAAAGGTGGGGAGTTCTATAGAGAATGTAGGGTAAATAGAAAGTAAGGAAGCAGATAACAATGCTGTATATTAAATGTCAATTCTTGATAAAGAAAAAAAAAAAAGAAAGAATTATTGAAGAATTCTCTGTTTGGAAAAATTTTAAGAACAACTGATATGTAAGAGTTTTAAGAGCTGGAAAGCTCTGTAAACAAACAAACAAACAAAAGATTAAAAACATTTGCCATTGTGATTGTCCTTAGAATAAAGAGTACAATAAGATATCCAGATGATGCCAGATTCTAAATTAGAGAAATCTAAACTAAAGGGTTTATGGGTATTGGCAACCTCATGTCTTTTAGTCAATCTGTTCCCATTTTTTTAATGAAATATTTCAAATACAGAGTAAAGAAAAAAATTAAACTGACACACATATGCTGATCATCTAAATTTAACAAATGTTGATTTATTATAATTTCTTCATATCTTTTAATGTATTTTTTAAGAAATTAAATGATGACAAAGCTCAAGTTCCCTTTGCATAGTTTTATCATTATATATCAAGAACATTATATTATATTATAGAAAATTAGAATTATATTCTTTCCACTTATATGGCATATGTCAACCCTACATATGCTCCCTTTTCTTCCTGTGTCTCTCTGATGTCTATCTACTTATATTTATTTTTAATGTAGCCTACTGGCTTGGTAGTATACTTTCATATTTTTTGGTAAGTGCTAGTAGAGACTGGATATATATATGGATGGATATATGGATACATATTTATGTATAGTAGAGATTGAATATATTTGTTTATATATATATGCACATACACACATATATTGGGTCATTTTCCTATTTGTTGTGCTGAGACAGCAATAAACTAAACTGGCTAGACGCAAGCAAGATATCTCAAAAACTACTCTGGTTGACCCCACCTAAACCACTGTGTCATATACCTGTCTATACTAGGAATATATAGAATATTCAAAAGGAGCAAAACAGGAAGGCAGAGAAATAAAAAGCACTAATGCTAAACCAAACCACCCCCTAGCATGATTAATAACATTCTTCTGTTCCCTATAAAGCTTAATGTATCTTGGACATAGGAGTTAACGATTGCTGAAAATAGAAATTCTTTATAATTCACCTTTCACTAGTTTAATCATTATTATATCCCATGCAACATATTTTTCCATAAGTTTTGGAAATGCCTCAACACTTCTAAGCACAAATCCAACTGGAGAATACTAACAAGTATAGCTATTATGGATAGCAATATGGAACCACAGGAGCTTTTAAGCAGAAATTTATTTGTGGTAAAACTTCAATAAACATTTTAAAAATTGTATTCTCTTTTATTAGAGATACCTTTATTGCTTTTTATGAAATATAAAATTCTTTCCAAAAAACATTTTTATGTCCCATTTTACTGGAATGTTAAGTCTAAATACCTACTATGTCTCTTTTTATTACAAATCTTTGGCCCTTCTGACCAATTTATAACCCTTTTCTTTGGTGTGGAGAGTGAGATGTGTAGTTCCATTACTTGGCTTTTGGTAGTTGGTATGGTTATCATAGCCATCATCATTCTCATCCCCATTATTATCACTGGTAAGATATATTTATCCTTTCCTACATGTCAGATCTAGTACCAAACACTTTACTGCATTAGTTTATTCTCATAGCAATCCTATGAGGTAGGAATTCAAGAAAGCATTTGAGCATTTTCTCTACTAGCTATTCCCTTAGCCTGGAAAGCTGCTCTTGATCTTCATCTGGTTGTCTCTGGTTTTAATCCAAAGAATACCTATTCAGAGAAGTCTTCCTTATCCAATCTATCTAAAATAACTATATCCTATTATTTTTTTATCACATTACTCTGCTTCATTTTTTATATGGCATTTATTGCTATCTGAAACTATCTTATTTATTTACTTATTAGTTTGTTTATTATCTGTCTACTTCTATTAGAACATAAGCTCCAAGGGAGCAGGGATCTTGCCAATCTTCATGTTTTACTCCCTGCACCTAGATCAGAACCTGGCATTGACTATGAGCTCAAGAAGTATTTGTTCAACAAATGAATAGTATCTTACTCTTATTTTTATAGATGTGCAAATTAGTGCTTAAAAAGCTAAGTAATTTAGCCAAGGTCCTGTAGCTTATATAACTTTCTTCTTTTTATCTGCTTAGAGATGTATTCATACATTCACACAAGTCTCTAGCTTAAGCAGATCAAATTAGCACAAGTGCCTACACCTACATTATAGGGCCTATATTGAAAATAAACTTGATACACATCTAAAATACTCTTACCTGTCCTGTTCCAGGGAATGAGTTATATGAATGTGAACTTACACTAGTATGAAGGAGTAGAAGCAGTAATTTGGATAAAATATAAATTTTGCAATGTAGTTAAAGTAAACTGAATCAACTCATAGTACCTGTAAACCTAAATTTAGCAATGTTTTAAGAAACAATGTCCCTTCTTCAAACTTTTTCCTACCCATGACTATTTCCTTTTTTCTTAAAAAAAAAAAAAAAAAGGGCAAATATGAAGCTTAAGCCAGAAAAGCTATTGCCTAAATTATATAGTAATCCAAGAACCATATTTCACTTGTCCAATACAAAATATTGAATCCTATTGCAATTCTTTTATTTTAATGGGTTTTTCTCCTTTCCTTTAGGGCTTTTTGGTGATTAAATCTTGCCAAAATAAGGTTAATATTCAAACTAGGTTTTTATTGGATTTGAGGAAGGGAAAATTACAAACATTTATTGTGCTTTAAGCCTTGGAAGTCTTAATTTAAGTCAAATTTTAGAAGAAACAATGTATTCTTCATATAAATTTATTCCATTTTTTTTTCAATATGATAAACTATTTACTATTACAATAGAAAACATTACAGTCCATATAAAATGACTACTGTAGATATTGCATAGAGTCCTAGAAATTGAAAATACACACTATGGGACAAACTCTCAAAAATAAACTAGAATTCAATTAACATACATCAATTCTATTAATGGCTGCTTTCCAGGCCATGAGGTTGTCAAGTAAAATTGTGAAACACTAAAATGGATATAAAAGCTGTCCTGTATAAGACACACTTCTGGGTTATATCTTTTCATTGTCTGAACTACTTTACAGCACTGTTTATTGTAGTATACCAATACTTATGCCAATGATCCTAGTTCATAGAAATGCAGATTGTACCTATATGGAGATGCAATTGATTTTTGCACCATTATTGACCAATTTTGATCTAAAAATTCATATCAACATTCCTAATGATCCATATATCTTTTTTTAAATTCTCTTTTGAACCAATTGAAGCATCATAGTGATTCTCTCATTAATTAACACTTTAGATAAAATATTTGATACCTGTTCATTTTATATCATAGGAGCATCCTTTTTAAAAAAAAATTTTACTCATAACAGTTAATTCCTTCTCTGTACATTCAGTTTTCATGGGAGTGGGTTTTCTGCTTTTCCAGTTGATTTAGCCAGACACCCAAAACTTGAGCATTCAGAGATTGTGGAAAGGGCATGTATGTAGTAAACAGGAGTCTAACAATAATAATAACAGGAGTCTAACAATATCTATTATCTCTTTACTTAGATCATGGGAGACTTGGTTAGCAGTATAATATATACCACACATGGTTTTGATATAAGACTTCAGAAAGTTTAGCTCTCATTGCTAGACCTCAAAGGAACTTCCTAGGCATTTTCTAAATCATTACTAGTTTACTAATACAGTAGAGACATCTTTGCCTTTATACGTCTTTCAAGTGCCCTTGAATGCTAGTTAAGCATTTAGAGAAATGAAAGTCACAACTTTATCAACTAATACTGAAATATAACTCCCTTTCTCCAGAAAGGAAAATAATGCAGCTATACACTTACATAATATATTCAGTAGAAGCAGTAGTTTTTTAATGAATGAGTAAGTAATATGGTGTGAATTTAAAAGAGAAAGCCAAGGAACATTAGAAATCTAATTAGAAACTCAATACTATTTCAAAAAACTCATATTTAAAGAGGTGTCAGAAAATTTATACTAATTACAAATGTTCAAGAATCCAGGTTTTTATATTACTGACTGTATTTATCCCTTAAGCTCTATTTCATAATATTTATCAGTATTTCTTAAAAACTTTATATTCAAAAACTTACCTAAACTAATCTTACTTGATCTTAATTATGAGAGCTGTTAAAATCACAAAAGAAATTAGTCAACATTTTTTTTATTGTAAGTCCAGAATACCATCCAAACAAGAGAACGATAATAGTAACAACAAAGATAGTAATAGCAAGCACTCATATATTGTTCACTCTCAGTCAGGTACTCTTCTAAGCAAGCACTTTACATGTATTATCCCATTTTCTTCAGAAGAACCCTATGAGACAGTTAATAATTATCTTCATTTTAGACATAAGGAAGTGAAGACATAGAGACATTATGACTTAGGCAGTGTTAACACAGCTAATAATGATAGCACTGAGATTCAAATCCAGGCAGTGTGACTCCAGAGTACCACTCCCCAAACTGCCATTCATTATACTAGTTTTCCTTTGCTCTTACATCCATATTCCTATTCTTGGGGGTTCTCTTGCTAAAGGAAGTAGCCAAAATCAAAGGGGTAATGAAAATTCAAGGCATGATTATTAATGTAATGGTTGCCATTGGTAGGTTAGAAAGATAGGATCATCTACTAGTGTCTAGAGAACTGGATTTAGAAATCAAGAGGGGCTAAGTTCCATTACTACTTTACTGTGTAACCTAAGCCAGTAATAATCTTGCCTCCAACCACTAGAATAAAGGTAAATTATAATCAGTTATTCATCTGAAGGTTGGGAAATGGTGCCATGAATAATCCAAAATAACTATTAGTATTAATCAAAAGAAGATTTCATTTAGTTTTGTAATATATAATTGGATAGAATATTTTCCTTCATGCATCACAATCAACATTAAAATTCTCCGAGCAAACACAAAATCAAAAATGTTCTGTGTGGGGAGCAGATTGTGGCTCAAGCAGATGAGAGCCTGCTTCCCATATGGGAGGCCCTGGGTTTGGTCTCGAGTGCCTCCCAAAAACAACAACAACAAAAACAACAACAACAAGCAAATAAATGAAAAACCAACTCAGGGGAGCCAATGTGGCTCAGTGGTTGAGTGCCAGCTTACCACATACAAGGCCCAGGGTTCAATCCCCAGCCCCGGTACCTCAAAAATATTAAAAAATGTTCTGTGCGCCAATGGGAAACAAGCCTGAGATTTTCAGATTTTCCAGAGATCATTGAGAGTGGCTTAGTTTAGAATTAAAGCTTTATATAGGAAATACTTAAGAAGATTCACCACTGATATCTAAATTCATGTTTTCTTGAATCATGATAACAATTCTATTCTTAGATGTGTTTTACAGTTTATAGTGTTCTCTTTGAAAGTGCATAAGGAGCTCACCAAGTTCCTTGTGAAAGAGTGTAAATAAGCTTTTAATTTTAATAGTAAGTATAATTTACTTCACCCAGCGAGGTAACTTACCAAAGTTCCAACTTCTTTTAGGAGAGGTCAGTCCTGAAAAAGAAGAATTTTTAAGATTTTTAAAAGTTCAGTGATGTTAAAGACAATAATTCAAATAACAGTCGGAAAAAGTTTAAGAATTGTCCTTTTGGGGGGGAGTTTAATTGCTTTGCTTATATATATTTTCCATTTGCCTACAAGGGCTTATGTTATTCATAGATAATAGGGAGCATAGCATTGCTGCTCTCAATCCATGAGCAAAGAGTTCAAGAATAATTAGTTCTGGATACACACACATACACACACATATGTATGTGGATGTGTATATGGAAGTTCACCTTTGTTTGGAGGATTGTAAATGTGGTGGACTGTTAAACAATTATTCCATTTAATTAGTTATCTATATCAAGGGAAAAATAGCTAGTGAAGCAGAATTTTTTTTTAATTCTGAGGTTTTTGTAGCTTTTTAAGAAATCCTGTTCCTTTTTGTTTGTTTCTTAGATGGTCTATTAAAACGGCAGTTAGTGAATTCAGTATCTAGTTTTATTTAATTTTTTTCCAAAAAAAAATGGAGGTGACTTCTATTGTATATGATTTGATAAAGGGCAGCAGATGGAGGATGAGAAGGTTTCTTAGAACCACAAAATCCTAGAGATAAAAGGAAGCTTGAAAATTAGCTGATGCTGAGATTTTTAACCTTTTTGGAACTGGGAACCCTTTTGGTACTCTGGCAAAGCCTACAGACTTTTTTTCAGAAAACTATTTTAAATTTTTAAAATAAAATACATAGGATTACAAAGAAAACCAATTCAATTGAAGTCATTATCAAAATATTTTACAAAAACCAGTTGTAGTATAATAAGATGTACCTCTTTGAAATACATTAAATAACAAAATCTAGCAGTAGATCTAATAACTACTGTAATTTGAGATACATAAGCAATCTTTTTAAGATATATATAACTTACAGTCACAGCTAATATTACTGTGGTGTCTTGCCTAAGCTCAAAATGAAAGAAAATGATAAACTTTAGTTAGATTAGTGACTATAAAGACAGTATTTATTTCCTCCATCAATATCAGTGGAGTCCTGACTTTTATCCACGGACTCTCCCTGGGGCCCATCGACCCCAGTTAAGAACCTTTGGAAACACCTTCAATTTGTAGATGAGGAAAACAAGACCTATAGAGGGGAGATGACTAAAGTCATACAACACAGAATTAGATTAATCTTTGAAGAGCTAACCTTAGACCATCACTCAACTTTTTTCTGACGCTTTAGCCTAGACAGTGTTCATCTTAATCTGTCAGTGGTTCATGGCATGATCTGGAGCAAATTCCTTATTCTCATTGTTCCTTAGATTCTACTTATATAAAATACAGGTCACTTGAAATCTGATAGGGATAATAATAATGACTTAAATTTGTATTTCTCTTTTTCATTTACAATAGCTTTCACCTTCACATGCATTATCCTGCCTAATTTTCCCCACATTATGAAGGAAATTAAAGCTACACGATGTTAAATGTCACATTCAAGATCACACAGCTAGGTAGAGGAAGAACCAGTATCAGAAGCTATACCCTTGGACTCCAAAGAAAATTCCCTTTATCACATCATAAGTCAACCAAAACTCTTTGAGTTCTTCAATTGAATATAAGTATTGTGATGTCAGAAATCTTGGTGAACACAAGTGAGTTGTCATTAGGTTTAGATGAGCCAAATACTTGCATCCAAATTCATTCAGTTAAAGTGATATATGGATGGAATTATGGAAGAGATCTTTTCTAGATCAATTCTCCATTTTTGCCATAAGATGTGCGAGGAGCTGGAGATAGAATTTAAGAGTCTAAGTTGTAAAGTTGTTAGCCTAATGCTTTTTAAATCAAACCTTTACTTTCTTTTTTTGGATATGTGAAAAGAAGCAAATAATCTGAGTAAATGTCAGTAAAGTCCTTTTTCTTTTTCCTCTTATACTTTATTTTTATGAGTAATGGTACTCAGAGAAGTTTGTTCTTTCAAAGACAAATTATTCTTAAGTAAGATTAATAATGTAGAAAACTTAAACTCAAAAAGGGCTATGATACCTCAGAAATCTCTATCATCTCTGACATTCTGGTGGTCTGATCATATGAGATATAGAACATCCTGCTCTCTTAGAAAATAAGGAATCTTCTTAACTTGACCTGAAACTCTTGGTATGGAAAAACCTTTTTTGGACTTCAAATGTCTTCATTTGCTTATCCTTAAGTAATATTAATAGTAATGTGTTTTCTAAATATTTGAGGTCATTCTGTTAGGTACCCAGATATCTCTTAGCTATAAATCACATACTTTTCATATTATGTCTCTTAAATATATTAGCAGGGTCCAAATAAGTAAAAATCATTTTAAACCTGATAAAATACCCTTGCATAGTAAAAGAAGGGCTATGATCCTTAAAATATCAAAACTCAAGTTTGGTCTGCTGAGATTGAAAAGAAAAGTAATTACTAAGAAATAAACATTCAGATTTAACAAACATTCATACAATACAAAGCATTATATTTGACATAGTAGGAAATATAAAGAGAATAAACGAGATGGTCCTTTCCCTTCAGAAACCTACAGTCTATTAGGGACCCACAAAAATAATCAGAATATGATTAACTATGATAAATCTTATATTAAAGGTTCAGATAAGGTGCTTTAAGAATTTTGGGAGACATAACTAGTTTGCGATGATGGTTGCAGAGCCCTATATATTTATAAAACTCATCAAACTGTTTACTTAAAATGAATGAATTTTTGTGGTAGGTAAATTATATCTCAAAAATGCTGTTAAATAAACTAGTTTATGGAAAGAAGAAATTATTTCTGATAGAGGAACTTGGGAAATAGTCTTTGCAACTGGTACAATTTAGTCTGGATCTTAAAGGATGAGTAATATATCTGGATCAGAAAATCAGCAACAAGGTATTCCAGAGAGAATGCCTTAGATCATATGGCTCGCATTCCCACCAGTACATATGACTATATGGACATAACATTTCTGAAAGGTTCTAGTCAATCCCAATTGAAAACATTACTGTATTTTTAAATTTTCATTTTTTGCCTCTTTGGGTCAAAAGCAAGAGCATTCTTCCATTTTAAGCTGATAAGGAAGTTACGATGAGGACGGTGTATAATCAGAGTTATATCACAAAGCTGTCATTGGCTCCACTGAGCATAACAACTATTGACATTTGTTCCGACCTTTATAACTTCAAAAGCACTGATAGATGCATTATCTCCTTTGAGCCTCACAACAATCTTTATTTTTCCAGTGAATAAACTGAGATTATGAAAGAGCCCAATTCCAAAATACTAAAGCTGTGCTAAAGGGAAGTTCAATATATTCTGCCTGCTAAGATGAGTGAGGGAAAATGGTAATATATGAGGAGTACATGACCCTAGCCCTTTGAACAATTACGGATCTATTGGGATGCCATACATGAATCAAAATTCACATCATACAAAAAGAATAAAATAGATGAGGTTAACTACTGTTATCTATAATAGGAAAGCAAAATTGACTTTTTTTTTCTAATGAGCCAAGTTATGACCCTATTATTGATAGGAATAGCCTATATTAAAATAAATTTTGTTTCAAGTAGAGAAAAGTGTATAGAAAATTTAGTAACAGTTTCTAAATTGTCTTTTTGCCATTTGCTTTTAAAAATGTAAAAGGGATAAAATTTAAATTGAGTCTTTCCACACCATTGCCATAGAACTTCTCAGACTACGTAAGTAAGCAGACATACAGAATCTTAATTTCAAGTTTAAAATGTGACTGCTGGCCTGTAAAACCATACCAAAAGTAGGTAGATAGGTCTTTCGTAATCTCCATCAAAGAAGATGACTTCTTCCATTCTTGACTGTGACCCCATCTGACCAAATGCTCAGAATTTTTCAATATTAGCCATGGATTTATTCTATGCATTTAGCCTGGTGAGCAGCACTCAGGGTTTTTTTTTTCATGAAACCTGAGTTGTGTTAACCTGCAATCAAATGTAATCACCATTTTAATATTTATGTATCCATATATTATTATGAATCTATTCTTAAAATGAGGTTTTTTTCCTCTTCCCTCACTTCTGTGAAATGCAGAAGGAAAAGAATGTTTGTTATTCATACATTTGTACCCCTACTAACTGGTGTTACATATCTGGCTTCCACTGGAGAGCCCCTGACATCGCAGGGAACGGTGATCAAAATTCTACACACTAGCTTCAAGCTGGGGGCTCGTAGCTACTGCAGCATTGAAAAGGGGTCTTTTCCTGGCTCTTTAAAATAAGCATGGTGATGGGATGGTTTAAGGGAAGAACACCTCTCAAATCACATGACCACTGCTGTGCTTCCGTGTGTCCTGCTTTCTTCATTATAGCTTGGCACTACATTCTTTCCCCGTATCTTAGTGGACTTGTGTGTTTTTTAATGTGGGGGAATCAGGAGATGGTAACATTATGCATGCATCTTTCAATGTTAGAGTGATGTGCCTTCCCTTATGTTTCACAAATTATGGTCACAGATTAAATCTACTGTGTTCCTGAGAAACAGAGCTTTCTCTCAATTTTCATGTATTTTGATGTTAACAGTCTCAATTGTTCTTCATGTTGCATTAAATATGAGTTGAAATGTTCTCCCATGAGAGTTAGCTTTTCATGTTGGGCTGAGAAAGTCTTCATTTCTGTGTAGCAATTCATGTTATTATAACCTATGGCTTTCAATTGTACCTCCCATAATGAAGAGCTGACTTTAAACACTGTGCTATTCTTATTATGACATAAGCATAAGGTAAGTCACTTCTCTAACTGTATCTAAAGATTGTGATTGTTAAAATTTTCTCAGCTTTCTTTAAAGGCATTGTCACTTTTTTTTCTTATCATTTAATATGTGCTCTCCCTCCTTTCATTTTTGTTTCATGTCTTAAGATTTCTTAATGGACAATGTGATCTTCAACAAAATTATATCACACGTGTAAACACCTGTTGAAATAAATTATTTGATGTCTCAAAGCAGTCTTGATTAGTAAATGAATATGTGTGAGAACAAGAGGAATAGTTGTTTCCCAACTTTATTCTTTCAAGTAAATCCCGTAATATTGTGAGTGATGATATAGTAAAATCTTCATATTAGGATTTTATAAAATAAATATAAAGATGACCAGTTTCATGGTGCAAGAGAGAGAGTCATTTGTTATATGAATAAATGTTAAAGTTTTTAGAAAATTATTTTCCTCGGTGTTTTTTTTTGTTGTTGTTTTTTTTAATGCTTAAGGTAAAATAAAGAAATTTTTATACTCCTTAATTTCAAAAGCAATTTCTCCCAAATCTGGTTCAAATAGCCAATGTAAAGTAAATGGGAGAACACTGATTATGCTGTTGTTGGCAATTTGTGAACTTAACAAATGCTCAGCTCTGGGAATTGAATTGTTTCCATCATCCAGATTCCTCTTCCAAAGCTGTTGATATAGTTCTAAACTGAAGTGCTGCAAAGCAACACTTGGGTTTCTTTATTCAATTTATGCTATAAATGAATTTTGTGTTAATTTTTTATTCCACCTAAGGAAGGGGAGAGTGTGTTTTGTTTTTGCTTTGGTTTGGTTTCAGTTTTTTAGTAAAGTCGGCTAATTCTTCACCACCATTTTCATTTAGACAATGTATAAATCTGTTGGAACATTTTATGAGACAATTTGAACTACTCATCTGAACTGTTCTGTTCATTGTAAATCTCTTGTTTCTATCCATACACTAGCTCCACTCTAGATTGGAGGGGCTTAAAGATGAACCCTGGAGGAATAGAGGCTACGACTTAAGAGTAACTATTACTGATCAAAGGAGTTGCTTTCCATTCGCAAACATTGTTTTGCGCTATGGGTTTGGGCTCCTTCTGTTTATACATCTTGTTGAAGACTTTCTTGACTTCCATTTGACTTCTTTGAACTCTGTTTTTGTCGTTCAACATTTCCCCCCTTTCTTTTCCTATTTTCTCTCTCTCCCAGATTTCTCTCTCACTTTTTCAGCTTTCTCTTGTGTTCTTTGAATTACTTTCTTAAAATGAAATTTCTCTCTTTAAGCTTGTTTATTAGTGTTTGCTTCTTTTCTCCTTTAAGGCTATAGTGGTATAGTTACACTCATTTTAATTTCATGACATGCCAACTTGCTTATTTTGCAGCAAGTTCATTAGTCATTCTTACTCTCTTGGTGTGAATTTTCAATAAGAAATAGCAGGACATTCTGCATTTACATACTGTCCCCTTCTATAGGCCCATACTTTCTTTTCTATCATCTAGATTCACTCCCTCAAACCTCTCTTTTCCTTTCCTTTTCCTCATGCTCATGTCTTCTTTCCTGTAGTTTTATTTAAGTAATCATTAATTTCTTTCCCATTTGGTCCAGAATTGTTCTTCAATAAGACTTCTGAGAAAAAGAATATAAGAATATTATTTTCCAGTTTAGCTTTTCCATTCTAGTATATTTAAAACTAATTAAACAATCTGGGCCAAAAGAGAATAACTTCAACATTTAGAATTATTTTTCCCTCCCACCCCCTTTTATTTTTGGTGTGTGTGTGTTTTTTTTTTTCTTGTGTGTATGTTTGTGATTTTTTATTGTTTTTGTTGTTACTTTAAACATTAACAATTGTTTTTTGCAGGGAAGGACAACCATAACCCACCCTAAGTTGCAACATTCCTTTCATAAGTTGTTTCATTATAATAAGTAGATAGTGTTAAGCTATAAAAATTAATTTGTTGTATATATATCCATTTGGGGCAAGCTGCTGCAGAGTGAGAAGAAGAGGTGTAGAACCTAAGTATAATTTCATCTGAAATTAGAAATTAACAACCATGTTAACGCCATCCAACATGGCCCTTGAATTCAACAGTTATGCAACATTAAAATGAATATTCTAGGGGTGGGGAATACAGGAATCCTCTATATTTTCTATGTGATTTTCCCATAACCTTAAGCTTCTTAGAAAAGAAAAAATATATGAAACACTGGGGGAACATATGGAAGAAATTAAAAAAAAAAAAGAGTGTTCTACTTTGACCTCAACTATTTGAATCAAAGCACAAGAATTTCTGATACATAAACTAATACTCAAGAACTAGTAAATAAATGAATTTATTTCATTGATTTAACAGAAGTGTCTTTCATGATCAATAATATAATAAATTATAATTAATAAATAACTATTATAAATACCATATTCAATAAATAACAAAGATTATGGAATCCATGGTAAATATTATATATAAGAGGATTACTCTGTTTTCCTCTCATTAACTTATATACTTAAAATTACTACACTGAAATATTCAGTTATAAATTTATTGTGTGAATTTCATTATTGTTCCAGTCAAGAGATATGCTAAGTGCCTTAAGGTGAAGGGTGTGTGTTCACAACTGAATATATGGTAACTTAAAATATTTTCCAAATGTGGATTTCAAATACACATCAAATAAAATT
This sequence comes from Cabassous unicinctus, assembly GCA_029593785.1. Taxonomy (NCBI): domain Eukaryota; kingdom Metazoa; phylum Chordata; class Mammalia; order Cingulata; family Chlamyphoridae; genus Cabassous; species Cabassous unicinctus. The sequence goes on along the minus strand of JAQZBX010028384.1, from coordinate 10,791 downwards.
GCCTTCAGTTTTACCTATGTCTAATTTACAATATTGTCCCACCATTTTTTTTCTGGAAGTGAGTTAGCTCTTTAAACTAGAGAATGGATAAATTAAAAATATATGGGACAAATATAAAATATCTTGACTAACAGGTTTTAATATCTGAGATATATAAACCCTCTGCTTCTAGACCTCAGGAGCTTGCCCATTAAATATACATATCTGACTATCCATGTCATGAGCCCTAAATTACTGAGTTTATGCTCTCTCTGCAGGTCCAGTCAAGGTGCAGCAGCAAGGAAAATATTCTCAGAGCCAGTAAGTATTACATCATTTCAGGTAGTCTACTGAATTAGACCTTGTGGTGTAACAGGAAGGAGAATGAAGAGGAACAATGGGGAAAGTGAATATCAAGAATATGAAAATAGGACTTTCACCTTCTAAAAATATTAGTTTAAATATATTAATAAATAATTCCCTTATTTCAATTGTTTTACAGGCTGAAATCAGAACTTTGACAAAACTTGTAGTAAGATATTAATGAGTTCCTCTGTGACTCTAAAATGAAAATCCCTCTTTAATTGCCCCACTGCCAAAAAGTTATTTGAAAAAGACTAACTGAAAATAACAATAATGTAAACCCATTAAAGGAGTCTAACCAAGAGCAAAAAACAAAAAAGAATATGTGACTCCTAAGAGGGTACATCACAATAATTTTGTGAATATGAATTCCTTCCTTTACAGACAGCGTGTTTTAGAATATACTGCCCTATAACAAAGGATGAAGAACGCTATATAATATATATATATATATATATTTTTTTTTTTTTTGGTGTGATCACTAAAAGCATTAAGTTGGAAGTCATTTAACTTTGCATAGCATTCATTTTCCCATCTTATAAAAAAAGAAACTATAAATAGCTTTTTCTCACCTGTATTCTTGAAATGTTATAACAATGAGCATTGTACCTTAAGAGCTTTGGGATCCTAAGAGAAAAGTGCTGCATAAATGCTAATTATTTTATTATTGTTCTATGTCATTTAATAGCTTACTGATATCATCATTCCATCTTCTTCCTAATCTTTATCAAGAGAAGCAGCACAGGTGGAATACAGTGAAATTGTTCTACTGGATACCCACACCACTGAGAGTTTTAGTAAATAGGATGATTTATATTTCCATTAGAATGTCTGTATTATTTAATAATCAAAATATTAATTGGAGAATTTCAAATAGGTCAAAATACATATTTTATTTTATTTTATCTAAGTTTTTCCAATTAATGTATTGTAAATCTGTTACCTTAACTGGAAACTCTTAAGGTGATAGACAATCAAATTATATTTTATCAGAGTTATTTAAAAATAAATGGAAACAGGCATGTTTAACTTTTATACTTTCATAAGTTTCCACAGCATTTGAGAGACATATGAATTTGAGGGAGGCTCTTTAGTAATAAGAGATGTAAAGTCCTGTAATCCCTCATTTTGTTAGTTTCCTAGCTGCCAAAACAAATACCATACAATCAGATGGCTTAACAGTAGGAATTTATTGGCTCACAATTTCAGAGGCTAGAAGACTTGCTTCCTACCAGAGTTGGTATCTTCTGGCAATCTTTGAGGTTCCTTGGCTTTTCCATTACATGGCAATGCACATGGCCATTTCTTCTTTCTCTTCTGGTTCCATTGACTTCAGCTTCTTGTTTCTCCATGGCTTCTCCCTTTATGTCCAGTTTCCTTTGTTTATATGGTCTTCAGCTATATTGAATTAAGTCCCACCCTCCCTCAGTTGGGGCACACCTTAACTAATAACATTTTAAAAGTTCCTATTTACAAATGGGATCAAACCCACTGGACCAGGGATTCTGACCTGAATACACCTCATTCTAACACTAAGACCTATGTTGAGAAACTTAATGTTCAAGGGAGTGATGATTGAATGTTCACTAAAATAAAACAATAGAGATAATGAACTTAAAAAATTCAGTGACATTTTATGATCGTTACTACATAAATAATTTCTGTTTATATTGATCCTGAAATGACTATGGGTAACTGATAGTGATTGTGGTGATTAGGAACAAAAATAGTTTGTTATTGGGAACATATTCCTTTGAACCTTTCTTCACATCTATCATAGATGTTTGTGTTGTATAGACTGTTTCATTTCAGTTATGCTCTTACTGGCTTTTTGGTTGTTAATCAGTTTGAATGGCCATAATAATGGCCCAGGTTTTATTGATCATATTTTCTTTTTTTTTTTTCTACTACTAAAGTGTTTATTTATCCATGATTGTTTTTATCCATGCCATAAGCATATATTATAATACTAAGATAATAGTAAAGAGTCATAATTTTATGTTCACATGTTTAACATTCAAAGTTATTTTCTGATTGATTCAAATCTTTGTGTTTAGAACTGCATAAAAACAAAACTAAAATTTAGACAACATATTAGATTTTCAGCAGCAAGATCTGTTGCTTACTTATATGCAAGTACTGATCTCTTGAATTATTCTCACTTCATATTAGTTCTTACAAAATTCATCTCCCAGTATACCAGTGTCACTTCACAATTCTATAATGTTATCCCACATAATTTCAGTAGTAAGAGTTGTTCAAAGTTCTTGACTCTTTGCTGAATTGTGTGCTAAAATTGTGTGTATAAAGTACTTTATTTTCCATTGAGTTTTCTGATGTGAAATCCAGCCGAAGATTTTCCTAAGTTGACTTTAGGATTCTTGTATCCGCAGCATAAGAATATTAATGCTAAGAATTGTATGATCACTGAAGATATGCCTTCATTCATGACACCGATAAGAGTTGTATATAGTGTGAATTCTCACTTGCCCTACAATTTTTGCTGTATGAGTAAATGATTTTGTGTGATTTTTCATGAATAACATCTCCAGTATGAATTATCTGGTGCTCCCTCAATGGGCTTCATTCTCTTGTAAAGGCTTGTTTCTCTATCAGTTGGAGCAGTGGATGAAGACTCTTCTACTTTCATTACATTTATATTATGAATTCTCCAATGTTGTATATCAGCACTCCATCTACTACGGGCTTTGCTACATAGGTGGCATTTATATCAATTCTCTCCAGTATGAACTGGCTTAAATTGATGAAGAAGTTAGAATGACTAAATGCTCTACCAGATTGATTGCAAACAATGTTTCTTCAGTGTCTGAGTTCTTGGGTATGTTTAAAGCTTAAGTTAAGGACTGAACTCTCTTCCATATTCAGAACGTTTATTGTATGTGTTCTCTCATGTAATGTAAGATCAGAACATTGACCAAAATCTTTCACATATATGGTATTCATAGGGTTTCTCTCCAGTTCCAGTTCTCTCATGTTGTCTAAGATTACAAAAATAAACTAAGGTTTCCCCAAACAGATACTATTCTTACAGTATCTCTTCAGATCTTACAGTATCTTTCCCTGCCTGAATTCTGGCTTTGGAAAAATCCAGTTCCTTCTCTCCACTGTTCCTTTCCTTGCTCTAACTGGGAAAGTACATCTGATTTGCAACATGAGTTTTCTTATGTTGTGTCAGGACAGAGCACCAGGTGAAGGCTTTCCCACATAGATGACATTCATAGGGTTTCTCTCCATTGTGAGTCCTCTGATGTTGTCTAAGATTAGTATAATGGCTGAAGGCTTTCCCACATAGATGATATTCATAAGGTTTCTCTCCAGTGTGAGTCCTCTCATGTCATCTAAGGTCAGAACACAAAGTGAAGGCTTTCCCACATAGATGGCCTTCATAGGGTTTCTTTCCAGTGTGAATCCTCTCATGTTGTCTAAGGTTAAGATAGTGGGCAAAGGTTTTCCCACATAGATGAGATTAATAATGTTTCTCTCCAGTGTGAGTCCTTTCATTTTGTCTCAGGACAGAACACCAAGTGAAGGCTTTCCTGCATAGATGACATTCATAAGGTTTCTCTCCAGTGTGAGTACTCTCATGTCATCTAAGGTTATTATAATAGGTGCAGACTTTCCCACATAGATGACATTCATATGGTTTCTCTCTTATGTGAGTTCCATTATAATGTGTAAGGCCAGAACTTTGACTAACCAATTTGCCAATTAGATGGCATTCATGTGATTTACTTCTATTGCAGATTTGCTTTTGTTGATTAAAAGATGACTGGTCACTGAGGGCTTTACCAAACAGATTGCTGAAGTAGGGTTTCTTTCCCTTGTGAGTTGACATATGATCAGTCACTCTGGATATGTGGGTAAAATCTTCTGGCAAGTCACCAATTATAATGCCATTCTTTTGAGTATGAGATTTTTGCTTCAATCACAAGAAGGTAGTTGTGTCTTTCCCGCAGATATGTTGCATGGACAGCAATTGTTCTTTAAGACCACTTTCCCTGCCTGAATCCTAGCTTTGGAAAAATCCAATTCCTTCTCTCCACTGTTCCTGTCCTTGCTGTAACTGGGAAAGTGCATCTGATTTGCAGACCTGACGTCCTGGCCTTTCCACATAAATGAGTGGGCCTACTCTCTTGGCCTGATAACATGTCTTCAGTCCAGACCTCAGCTTCCATGGCTCTAACCTTGAAGTGATTTTTCCTTCAATCTGTCCCTTTTCTGTCCATTTTAATCTTGGCTTGCAAAAAAACTTGTTGGTTTTCTGCTGAGACCAGATGACTGATATTCTCCAGCATCATATCTCTGAACAGCTTTCTCTGGGATGTGTGCATCAAGACCCATTCTTCCTGAGTGAAGTCTATAACTACATCTTTTAATTTCACTAATCCGTTCATTGTCTTTCTCGTATCTTCACCTTCTCTGTATGTTTAAGAGTAGAAGAAGGCTCTTGATCCACTCATCTCTCTAGTTCTTCAACCATTTCCACAGGGCCATAAATTTTACTCTGCTTACGCTACTCCTCCAGAATCCAAATAGACCAAACATGCAAGGAAAGCAAGATACTAATGATGCTTTCACCACATTCCAGTGCTTAGAGCTTAATAGAGCTTATCTAAGATTGTCCTAGGAATTTGTAACCCTTGTTGAATGCTGGCTTCTCAAAAATATTACCAAACAACCTGTTGATAACAAAGCTGGCTTTATTCTTACTATGGTAACAGAGAATGTTACCTTGATAAAGTCTTGTCTCAGAGTCAGAATCTCAGAAAGGGAAGGGCAAAGTTGGAATATTTATGAGTTTTAAGGTAGTTTAAAGCAGATACTTTAATGTGGGGACTTGATTAGAATTGGATAATGATTGTGATATAATTGTTTGGTATTGATGGACACAGCAAGACAAGAATTTTGAGGCAAGAGATTCCAAGAGTCTTGGCATGTAAACTGTCTTTTGATATTTTCTATTAAGAGTTAATGGCTCTTTCCAGAAGTTTCTGGAGTGAGCAATAAAGTTATTTGAACTTTTACTTCCCAGGGAAGAGTTTTCTGGAATAGAAATGTTGTGTTAATAAAGGCAATGGAATAATAATGTCCTTATGAAGGCAGTAAGCTATGTAGTCACAAATGGTTTTTTAGGTTTCATTGTACTCCTTATCATTCTGCAATCTAAGCTGAAAAAATAGGCCATTAATATCTGGTGATGTGACCAATGCAGACCTTCATCCCTATTTAAGGTATCACAATCATATATCAAGTGTCTGGGGGATACTTAATATATGATTCAACCTCCATAAGTATCAAATTTTCCTGTTCTTTTTATTGGATGAGCATTTGTTGAATCATTTGCTTGGGTAGCATACAATTCTTTAGAAACATTTAGGACTGTGAAGATCACACATCTGAACCCTGGTACACAAATGTGAAGAGACAGTAATGAAAAGATGGTTCACCATACAAAAATCAACTAATGTAACACACTGCATGAAGAGAATGAATAAAAAAACATGATTGTCTCATTAGATGTGGAAAAGACATTGGACAAAATCCAGCACCTTTTCTTGGTAAAAACACTCCAAAAAGTAGGAATGGAAAGGAACTTTCTCAGCATGATAAAGACCATTTATGAAAAACCTACAGCTAACATCATACTCAATGGTAAAAGACTAAAGCTTTCCCCTTAAGATCCGCAATGAGGCAAGGATATCTGCTTTCACCACTGCTCCACAATACTGTATTAAAATTTCTAACCAGAGCAATTAGGCAAGAAAAATAAAAGGAATCCAAATTGGAAAGGAAGAAATAAATCTCTCTCTCTTTGCAGACAACTTGATCTTATATATAGAAAACCCAAATGAATCCATAAGGAAACTATTAGAGCTAATCAATGAATTCAGCAAAGTGGTAAGGTATGAGCTCAACACACGAAAAACAGTTGTGTTCCTACAACCAGCAATGAACAATCAAAAAAAAAAAAATCAAGAAAGCAATTCCATTTACTATAGCATCTAAAAGAATAAAATATCTAAAAATAAGTCTAACTACAGATACAAAAGACTTGTATATTGAAAACTACAAAACTGCTGAAAGAAATGGAAAGGCATCCATGTTTGTGGATTAAAAAGTTAACATTGCTAATATGTCATTTCTACCCAAGTATGGTGGTTTGAAACTGTATGTACCCCAGAAAATCATGTTCTTAAAGGCAATCCATTCCTGTGGGCAAGGATCCATTTTAAATAGGATCTTTGGATGAGGCAATTTCAACTAAGGTTTGACCTACCTCATTCAGGATGGGTCTTAATCCTCTTACTGGAGTCCAATATAAGAGAATGAAATTCAGACAGAGAAAGCCACAGAAGCAAGAAGCTGAAAGCAACAAAACCCAGAAGAGAAGGGAGAGACCAGCAGACGCCACTATGTTCCTTGACATGTGACAGAGGAGCCTGGGATCACCGGCAGCCAGTATTTGGGAAGAAAGCATTGCCCTGATGATGACTTAATTGGGACATTCTCATAGCCTCAAAACTGTAAGCTAGTAAGTTAATAAATTCCCATTGTTAAAGCCAACCCATTTTATGGTATCTCTTTTCAGAAGTTTAGCAAACTAAAACACCAAGCAATCTACAGGTTCAACACAGTCGCTGTCAAAATTCTAGCAGCACTTTTTGCAGAAATGGAAAAGCCAAGCTAGAGTTTTCCTAAAAATCCTCAGCTTGAGGTTTCCAGTTAAGGTTATCTTCCATTAATTCAAGAATACCTCTTTAATTGAGAGGAATGAATCCAAGGGTCAAACCTTTGGGTTTCACTGCTTGGCTGTTTGTTAATAGTACTTGATAAGGTCCTTTCCAATAGAGTTTTAGGTGTCTGAGTTTTAGGTCATGCAAAGGATGTTTAGGAGGATGTTGAGGAAAGGCTGCTCATATCTGTTGATAAGACATGAATGCCTTGCAATATTTGGCAATGTTTCTTTACAACAGTGTAGAATTTAGAATCAGAGGTGATATTGCTGACCTGTTACTAACTCATTTGGGATAAAGGATAGACCCAGAAGATAATCTCATTGGCATTAAAGCCAATAGAAGTTGGCATTAAGCCAATGACAGTAAAGCCAATGGCATTAGGCTGGAAGTTCAAGAGCCTTTGAGAGTTTTTCTAATTTGAGTTTCAGATTATGTTTGTCCTTTGTACCTTTATTGAAGATTGGGTGCTATATGGACAGTGGAATTTCTGATTAAGTGGCAAGGTTTGCAAACCTCTACAGTAAAAGGCCAAGTAAAATGGGTCCCTGTATCACTAAAGAGAGAGGTCATAATGCCCCCGGTTGGAAACACAAAATCAAGTAATTTTTGCTGCTGGTAGGACTGTAGCTGTGTGTCAAGAATTTTTTTTTAACTAAATGAGAAAATTATATTTAAAATGTGCTTTAAAAAATGGAATTAGAAAAAAATATATATGCATTTCAAAGAAAACAAACACTAAGACATTCAAAACCACTGAAGAGGATAGTTATGTATAAAATCCATTTGGAAGTGTTCAAAGAAGCTGTTTGATGTAGTTTTTTAGTCTCATATGCCAATTTTGTGTCTGTAATCATGTGAAAGTCCTGTTGAAATGAAAAATCTGTCTGCCCCCAATTAAAGAATTTATGTGTAAAATACACTGTGAATAAATGTCAAACTTTTACATGTGAATGGTTTACTGCAAGAACATACAAATATCAATAAAACCCTCTTAATTTTCACACACACAAAAAAACTATTTGGGCTCTTGTCCATGTCCTACCTTTACTGTTTTACCAGGATTATGTTGGTGACAGATGAGACATAGTAACATTTTCCCAACAATGATAATTATGTACACTGGCCATACCATGCTTGCTATGGTAAGTAATTTCAAGTAGTATTTTTGCCAGATTCCATTTGAGATCATTCATTTTTACTAAACAGCCATTCTTGAGTTATACTTGTACAATTTAAATCCAGATTTTTTCCAGTACCTCTCTTCTGACTCGAGCTGATCACTGGCATTCTTATAACTACTTTGAGCCACTTTTAAACTAAAAATGTTGTCTCTTGGGGTATCATAAGAGTTATAATCTTAATGGGGTCTCCCTGCCTGGCATGATGATCAGTCAATGCATTTCCTTAAGCCTCCATATTATATCCTTTTATATGAGTTCCTGCTTTTCTAATAGCCACCTCTTTGAGAAGCATTAGTGTACTCAAAAGTTCTTTAAATTGCTAACCATTCTTAACTGGGGTTCCTGCTGAAATCAAGAACCTCTTTTTGTTTCTATAGCCAAAAGTATATCTATCATCAGTGTACCTCTAGCTAACTGACACGCTCTGTTGAGTTCAATGAGTTCTGCCATCTGGGCTAATTTTGCCTCTGGCAAGGAATCATATTCAATGGGTGAAGTTTTATAATTACATAGGCCCAGAGTAGGAAGTTATTGAAGAACTCATTTTAACTCAAAAAAAGGCTGTTCATGTTTGGTTCCCAGGGACCACTTATGTGGCAAGCCGGCACTCAACCACTGAGCCACATCGTCTCCCCTGAGTTGCCTCCCTCGTTTGTTTGCTTGTTGTTTTTTGTTTTTGTTGTTGGGTCCCTGGGACTGAACCTGGGGCCTCCCATGTGGGAAGCAGGTGCTCAACTGTGTGAGCCACATCCGCTCCCCTTAATTACCTCTTAGTTACTGGCCTGGGAAAGTTTAAAAAGCCTATAATCTGTCAGGAGTAAGAAATTTACTTCCTTAAGATAAATTGTGTTCTAGGTAATAAACTCTACTTAGACAAAATTGTAACTTCTCTTTGGAAACCTTATGTTCTTTGTGTGTTAAAACTGTAAATAGATGGAGTAAATAGTCAGAGTTCACCCCATCTTTAGAACAAACAAAAGGTTATCCACATATTGAATAATGTGTGAAATTTAAAGTCCTTCAGACCCTGATTAAGGACTTGTGAAAAGTTGGAGTATCTTAGTAAATTCTTTGAGCATAACAGTCCCATGTGCATTTTTTATTTTCTCTGGAGAAGACAAACAAATATCAACTATTTTGACCTATAGAGTCATTAAAGTAAGCATAACATAAATCCACAGCTGTTAGATATGCAGCCTCTGGAAACACTGAAGATAAACTAGGTTTGGAGATTAGTACTACATGGAAATGGGAAATGACTATTCTATTTGAATAATGAACAAATCTATATCCCTACCCATCGGACTTTTTGATTGAGGGGATAAGAATGTTACAATACAGTACAAAGTTTGTTGAATCTTTTCTCAATTTACTTCTCCTAATGGTTTTAGTGCTTCTTTACCTTCTGGTATTTTGTGCTTTGGGGTTAATTTGAACCTTAATGGATTCAGCCCCAATAATCCTACCTGAATTAGTAGAAATTTTTGCCCACAGAATAAAAGAGGACTGGCACCTCCTTGAAATCTTTAATTTGGGCTTGATTTCAACACAAGGATACTTGTAAAACAATATGCAAATTTGTTATGCTCTCATTACAGATAGAGGAGTTATCAGGGATTTCAAGAAAGAGGCCATCAGGAGAATATTTAATCTAGCATTAAATATTTAATCTAGCATTACCATTTGTACAGTGCAAATGGTAATCAACTCCCCCATCAACTTAGCAGGTATGGTATCACAGGAGGAAAGAATGTTCCTGGGTTAAAGGTACAAGGGTGACAGGAATGAAATGAAATATGTCTGAGAATTATTAGAGATGCCCACCAATGAGAAGTTTTTTATTCCAAGGAAGAGGATATGTAACAGTGATTAGGATTTGAAGTTAATATTGTATGCCTATAGGATTTTTTAAAAATGCAAGTTTGCCCTTTAATATTTAGGGAAATCTTTTCTTGTGAGTTTAAAAATAAAGCAGAAAATTGGGTGTTTGATTCCCCCTTGGAGCACCTTCATTAATAACTCACTAAATTGTTTTCCTTTAATTTCTTAACTAATGCAAGACAGTTCTTTTTCCTGTGTCCTTTATAGAGTATTGTTGCGGCTGTCGTGATGAGAAACCCAAAACACCACTCGGAGGAGCGGAGGAACCAGGCTTTATTACACGGACGGGCCCAGAGGAAAATTCGGTTTCCAAATTCTGGGCCCCCGGTCCCAGTTTTCAGGAGTTTTTATTGGGGTCTGCAGGCTCCCATTCATTGGCTAGCGAGTTAGCAGGTGGAATTTTTCCATTACCTTAGGCAACTAAGCAAGCATGGTTACAGAAGCAGAACTGCAGGTTACGAAATCAAGCGGGCAGGGTTACAGAGCCAGAAGTGCAGGTTTCAGTTCTAAGGCAGGAGATTCTTGTCAGGAAAAGGGGGAGGGGTAGGGCTGCAGTGACTTTTCCTTATCATTTCCCCCCTTTGATGCCCTTATAATTCCCATAGGGCATCATCTGTACTCAGGGGACT
>JAQZBX010028383.1:0-27785 GCA_029593785.1 Cabassous unicinctus | reverse complement strand
ACAAAAGAGCTTGCACAGTACAAAATAAAATAATGACAATGACATTATTTTACTTTTGAAGGACAAAAGCAGGCAAACACATTCAGAGATTGGATCCTTTTAGACTGCTGCGTGAGATTATTCATTCTTCTGCTCTGCATTTTATAGGACCAGCTCAAGAATAAAGCTTTAGATGTTATCATGGGAAAGCCACCTGGGAGACCCTCTCTCCGGGGTTATCTTGGCTCTGGAGCTGTTTGGTAACTGGCCCCACCCAACGTTTTCTTCCAGAACCTGAGACCTGGGCAGGCTGAGCTTGCAGGGCACATGCTCAGCTCAGTTGCCTGCAGAAACTGTTGAACTTTGCACAGGCTGTGGGTGGCGAAACATTCGCGTGTGCCTACCCTAATGTTCAGCTTTGGAGCCACCACCGGTTTCAATTAGGACTTCAACAGGCAGCTTTGAGGGCTCCGCTATTCATTCTACTGCCTTGCGCTCTATAATTAGTAATAAAGGAACACAGGCCCTTCACAAATATAAAGGCTAAACAATAATCAGGCAGAAAAGGCAATGCGCTGAGACTTTCCTCCCTCTTTCTTTCCAGCTTAAAAAAAAGAAATCTTCCACTGCTTGATTTCATTTTCTGCCCTGTATACGTTGGCTGTGAACCTCCCCTTCCCCCTACTTATTAGCTATGGCTTTGGGCATTTTACCAAAACTGGCTATGCCTCAGGCTCCTTATCTGCAAAATGGAGATAAAGATAGTTCCCATCTCACCGGGGTAATTGTGAGGATTAAATGAGATACTTCATGCCAAGTGCTTTTATGGAGCTCTGCCCCTATAAAATCTCAATAAATGTTAGCTCTCATTACTGTCATCATTTTAATTTGCAAATGAAACAGAAGCATAGAGAATAAGATATAGCCATAGGTCTTCCTGAAATACCTAGAGATATTTAGCCAGAAAGAAATAGTAGGAACTCTAGGGAAGAAGTGAAGAGTTTTTTCTCTGTGTGTATATGATCTTCTACCTCTTGAATGTCTTTTTATAACAACTTTCTATTAACGTTCATTTATACACACAAGTACAAATAGACTGATATAATGAATCTCTGTGTTCCCACATCAACATTTGAAATAAATATTTTTATCAATCTTGTTTATATTACTCCCCCCCACCCCAGTTTTTTTTTCCTCCTAGAATATTTTAAAGCAAATCTCAGGCATCATGTCATTTCACTCATAAACTTGAGTATCTTTTTAATGCCTGCATCTCGGATATGCTGGGAGCTCCTTGGGGCTATGTCTTCTTCACCTTTGAACCCCAGCTCTTAGGGGAATTACTGCAGTTAGTAAACACTTTAGAAATGTTTCTTTACTGAATGGATGGAAACTTAGCTTTCCTCCTCTTTTTGGTAGATGCTCAATAAATATTTGCTGAGTGAATAAGTGAGGGCAGGGATTCTATAGAGTGCCTGATGTATATGAAGATGCACATATTATATAAAACAAAGAAATACTTGGATTAATACTTGGATGAGACTTCCCAGTATTTGGCATCCTACAGGTTTAATTTTGCTGAGAGCGTTAATGATACCCAAAAAATTAACAGTTGAAAGAAGGCTTAGTTTTGCTCCTCTTATTATTTGTGAATCTCTGATCATACGCAATGTCATGAAAAGCAATTAGCAGATTCTTCAAACACATGACAAATCCTTTATTACTGTGCTTAGAAGTGACACGGTTTACAGAAAACCAAATGTAATTAAATAACATTGAATTTGAATTCTACCACAGACTCAAGATATACGAGTTATACTGGGCAAGGCAAAACTTCTCAAACACTAGGTTGTTTCAGGTGAAAGATAAATTTCCATTACGTAATTCCAACATGTTTTGTTTTTTTGTCTTATAGACAGTTCCTTTGGCAATAACTTCCACTTTAGCTTTTATTATATAAAAATATAACAAAATTTCATTATATACAAACATTACATTACACAATGTACAGGTTAAAAACACTAAGAAAATGGCAAGCCGCAAGTGAAATTATAATCAATAGCATGATAAGAAAAATTAAATACAGCACACATTTCATAAAAATTACATTAACTACTTTTTTTGTTTGTTTGTTTGTTAGCAAATACCAAACAGTACCAATGTGATTGGAAACAGCTTCCAACAACTTCATTTTAAGGCACATCTTGCATATTTATATATACAACACTGAAACCGGTCAATAACTTAGGGGCTTCTCAGAGTGAGCTGTATACGTGTGAAGACATGCAGCTGGGATTACACATTTTCATTGGCTTCCTTCTTCGGGGACAGGTACCTGCCAGGGGGGGACGGATAGAGGGGCACCCCGATCTCTTGCAGGTCTGGGAGCCTCCCTGGGCGGGGAGGGGAGAGCAGAGTGACTGTCCGGTCATAGTCCCTGTGCAGCACTTTCTCATAGACGCTCTGCAGTCCCACTGTCTTGGGCAGCTGGGCCTGGTAGTAATTGTCCCTGCGCAGGGGATCCCGAGGCAAGGACGTGCTCTTACAGAAGGTGGACATCTGGGCTGGTGGGTGCAACGGCGGTTGCGCGTTGGGCCCGCCGCAGGAGGGGCTCCAGCAGCGGTCAGAGTGGCCCAGGATCTTACACTCGGCAGTGCACGCCCACAGTCCTAACACAAAAGCGAAGGGGAGAGGGCATGGTGAGTACCACTGGGATCACGCACACCTCCACCTCCATGGGCAGGTCAGACAGGGGCAGGGAGGCTGAACAGAAAAGCGGGTACCAAGAAGCAAAACACTGGCAAGCGGAATTCCCTTCCTCAGCTGGCTAGAGCACCCCTCCTTCTGCCCAACAGGGTGGGGGTGGGCTTCACTCAAGGAGTGGGGCTGCCCCGATTTGGCATTCTTAAATTGACAGTCAGTCAGGCCAGGGTCCGGAACGCGAAGCGTCGAAAAAGTGGGGGAGAGGAGGCGCAGGTGGGAAAGGAGATAGAGCGGAGGGGAGCGGCTGGGGAGGGGGCGGGGAGACATGTGGAACCCGAGGGCGAAGGAGGCCCTTACCACTCTGCATGTGGTTGATGAGATCCTTCTTCAGAGCGTCCCCGCTGATGTCGGAATCGCTGTCGTTGAAATCACTGTCCCCCTTGCCGCTGTCCTTGCCGCTGAACTTCTCCGCTTCTCGGCCAGAGATGGTGTTGAACGAGTGCCCTTTCCAGACCGCCACAGGGGGCGCGGGCTCTTTCCCAAAGCCAGGAGAGGCACCATAGGGCTGCAGCAGGGAATTGGGGAAGGGGGGGCGGGGGAAGGGTTGGGGAGAAACGAACAAAAAGTGCGACGGGTTAAGCATCTCCCGAGGGCGCCCACCCCGACCCTTCCTGTCCCTTCCCCCAGCCTGTCCGCGGAGCGCGGAGCGGGGCGCCCAGCCGAAGGAAGGCCTCACCTCGGCATGCGCGCCGCGGAGCCGCTGCTGCCCCTCGAAGTGACAGGCGCTTTCCCCGGTGGCGCTGCCGCCTTCCGAGCCCGACACTTCGGCTGCGGCGGCCGCGGGCGGGGGCGCGTCGGCCGCGGGGCTGCCAAAGGGCGCTTTGCCGCTGCCAGGGAAGGTGAGCACGTCGAACATGTTGGGCCTGGGCCCGGCTCTCCTGGCGGCCTCCTCCGGGGAGCCGGGGGCCGAGGCTCCGCCGCCCGCCGCCCCGGGCCGCTCTTCCCGGCAGGTCCCCCCTTTGCGCACCTCCTTCTTGCGGCGGTTGCAGGTGGTGGCGATGGCGATGATGGCGGCCAGCAGCAGCGTGCAGCTCCCGGCCAGGACGATGATGACTATCAGCGGCGTGTCCCATTGCAGCGCCGGCCCCGACGTCCCGAGCCGAGAGCCCGGCGGGCGGGAGCGCTCCGGGCTTCCGGCACCAGCAGGCGCCGCCGGCCCTCGCCCGCCGCCTTCTGTCACCACGAAGCTGACGGTGGCAGTGGTGGAGAGAGGGGGGCGACCGCCGTCGGAGACCACGAGCAGCGCCCGAAACACGCGGCCTGGCGGCTCCTGCGAGAGGTCGCCAGTGAGCACTATCTCCCCCGTGCGGCGGCCGACGGCGAAAGCTTCGCGCGGCTCTTGCTGCTGCAGGTCGAACGCCAGCTCCCCGTTGGCGCCCTCGTCCGCGTCCCGGGCCTGCACGCGTGCCACGGCTGTGTCCCTTGCTGTGCGCCCGGGCACTGCCACTTCCAGGGAGCCGTTGGCCGGGGCCGGATGCACCAAGACCGGCGCGTGGTCGTTCTGGTCCAATACCCGCACTTGAACCAAGGCGCTGCTGGAGAGCTGAGGGGAGCCGCCGTCGCTCGCCTGGATACGCACGTCGAGCTGGTGCAGCGTCTCATAGTCGAAACTGCGCAGCGCGTAAATGGCCCCTGTGGCCGGGTCCACCGACACGTAGGTGGACACGGCACCCCCGGCGCGTCCCACCTCGGCCTCCAACAGCCGGTAGGTGACCTGGCCGTTGCGGCCCAGGTCCGGGTCCCGGGCGGTCACCGTGGCCAGGTAGGCGCCAGGCGGGTTGTTCTCACGCACTGACACCTCGTAGACCTGCCGCGTGAAGAGCGGCGCGTTGTCGTTCTCGTCGCCCACGCGCACCGTGTAGGGCCGCACCGTGCGTAGCGGGGGCGCGCCGCGGTCCTCGGCCACCAGCGTCAGGTTGTACTCGGCGATGCGCTCGCGGTCCAGCGCCGCCGCGGTCACCACCAGGTAGCTGCCGGCGTAGGCCGGCTGCAGCCGGAAGTGCTCGTGCCCATAGAGGGCGCAGCGCACCTGCCCGTTGGCACCCGAGTCCCTGTCCGAGGTGCTGACCAGCGCCACCAGGCTCTCGCGCGCCGCCCCCTCCGGCACCAGCGAGGTGGCGCCGGACTCCGGCGCCCCGGGCCCCACCGACGAGGTCGCTTCCGACCCCCCGAGAGCGGTGGCGGCAGCAAAGGGCGAGGCGGCGGGCGCGCCCGGGGCTGCCAGCGGGGTGATGGCGATGTCGGGAGCGTTGTCGTTGACGTCGCGGATGCGCACGATGACCTTGCAGGTGGCGGCGCGGGGCCCAGGGCCGCGGTCCTGCGCCCGCACGTCCAGCTCGTAGGTGTCCTGGCGCTCGTAGTCCACGGGCCCGGCCAGGGTGAGGCGACCCGAGCGCGGATCGAGCCGGAAGAGGCGGCGGGCCTCGGGCGGTGTGCGGGCGCCGAAGGCGAACACCACATCGCCGTTCGGGCCTTCGTCGGGGTCTGCCGCGTCCAGGTCCAGCAGCAGCGAACCCACGGGCGCATCCTCAGCCAGCTCCACCTCGGCCACGGCGCCCTGCGGGAAGGCCGGGCTGTGGTCGTTGGCGTCCAGTACGCGCACGCTGAGCGCGGCTGTGGCGGAGCGCGGAGGGCGGCCACCGTCCTGGGCCACCAGGTCCAAGCTGTAGGTGGCCTGGCTCTCGCGGTCCAGCTCCTGCAGCAGCACCAGGTCGGCGCACTGGGCGCCGTCTGCGCGCGTCTGCAGCTCCACGCGGAACGGGCTGTGTGGCTCAGCCAGGCGCACGCTCTGCAGCCCGTTGGCGCCCACGTCCTCGTCCACTGGCACCTCCAGGGGGATACGCGTGCCCACGGCCGCGCCCTCGGACACCTCCACTGGGATCTGAGCCCGGGGAAAGCGCGGCGCGTGATCGTTGACGTCCCTCACCTCCACCTCCACGTGCACCAGCCGGAACTGCTCCTGCGAGAAGCTGACCACGTCGAAGGCCAGCACGCACTGTGGGGCCTGGCCGCACAGTCGCTCGCGGTCCAGGCCCGCGTCCCCGACGGTCAGCTGCCCGTCACCCTCGCGCACCCGAAGCAGCGAGCTGTTGAACTGCTTCATCAGGCGGAAGCTTGTGTCTCCAGACACTTTCATATGCAAGTCCTCGGCCAGGGTCCCGATGACCGTGCCAGGGGCGTCCTCCTCGAAGGTGCTGTATCGCACTGTCTTGCTCTGGGCCACTGACAGCACCCAGTAGAGGCTGAAGAGCTGCAAGGGGAAAAGGCAGGGGCTGCCCCCACACCGCACAGGACGCATGCTGCCGGCCCCAACTGCTATTCCAAAGGTCTGAGGAGGGGAGTCCTCTCTGCTTTGCAAGTCCGGGCGTGAGTCCCGGGCTCCCAGGAACACTGTCTTTGTGAGCCCTGTGCGGGAGAAGTCAGTCGGCTGCAGCTCCAAGGCTCTGGCGGGCTCCGAGGATGCGCGTCTCCGCCCTCCCTGGCCGTGCGCCTTTTCCTTCCTTCTCCTTGCAGGAGCTTCGCGGCCGCGCGCCGCCTCGGCTTTTATAGCCGACGATATGCAAATCGTCTGGGCCGGGCAGCCAATGGCGGCTTCGCCCTCTCGCCGCTCCTCCGCCAGCCTCAAACAATCCCTTTAATGTGGAAAGGCTTAGAAGGGAAAACAAGAAAGGAAAATTAGGGAATCTTTCCTTTGTTTCTTTAACTCCTTTTGCTTTTCAGCCCTTTCCTGTCAGCGCCTTGCATGTAGAGGAGCTGGCACAGATCGCAAGGAGTAAAAGGAGCGGATGGTTTGGTTAATTGTGCCTGTCTCTCGCCGCTGCTGAGACTGGGTGCGAAAGTCCTGGGATTTCACCCTTGGACTCGGGATCCACCCCCACCCCCCACCCCGCACCCATTCTCTGCATTTTGCGCCTCCGGAGCTTCCCATCGCTCGCAGCTCCCTCTGCACAGACGCTTGTTCGGCCGGCGAGACTGCTCGCCTTCTCTCCCAAGCTTCCCACAGCGCCCGGAATAGCCGCTAGATGAAAGAGCCTGAAGGATAAGGGAAAATGGATTTTATTTAAATTTGTGTAAGCAATTGTGCCTTGCTCGTGTGAGCCCCCGGTGATGGGAGCTGCCATTTCCCTTTCAGAAAAGAGCCCTGCGATGTGTTAGTATGCATGTCACTGTCCAAATGGTTTTCTTAAGCCCTGGGTGCTAGCAGGCAAGGAAAAAAAAAGTTTCAAATAGGATTTAGCATAAGCTCGAGGAGATTTGGAAAGGTTTCAAAGATCAGACTGTATCAAAGGCTTATGAAGCCCTCGTTAGCAGTGGAAATAGAATGGCGTGGCAGGCGATCCCATTGGAGGCCCCAATGTCTGTATTATTTCGCCGTGACAAGCAAAGGGGAGAGAAAGTTGAACAGTTTCCACAGTGGAGTCGGGCTAACTTGAATATAATGAGCAAACGCCACATGTATCCATTATGTTCCTCTATTCATTCCCAATCACTGCCATAACTCTCGGGCTAAACGGTGATGGGCGCTGAATTCCACACAATGCCCAGCTCGTATTAAAGTGTATTTAGCGAACTTTCCCTCCTGATGCCCTGTTCCGCTATTTAGAGGATTTTCTTTCTGTTCTAATAGGACCCCTCTGGGAAGCAACACTCGTCCCATTCCAGAAGAACAAAATCACAGCATGAGGTTGAAACCTGGCACGAACCTGGGGGCATGAAACCATCTGCTTACAAAAGTGTGGCGCTTGGGCACTGCCAAATTCTGGGCTGGGCTCCCCCCACCCCCCCAAGTAGCCCCTTTCCCCTACCATCCCTGAAGGCTTGAGAGTCGGGTTTTCAATAAGAGGACAAGATGGAGTTTCACAGATTCTTACTAAGACTTTATGGAGTAGGCTATGCACACAGACACGAAGGAAGAAAGGTGAAAAAAAAAAAGTATGCACTTGGAGACATGTTTTTTAAAAAAGGCAATGGGTTTGAAAAGCAGGCTATATTCAGTAAATATTCTTCTGTTTTCTTTTCCTTCAAACTTGAGGGAATGTGTTTTGGGGTCTTTTCAGAAGAGGCGCAGAAGTCCCCTCACAGTAGGGAGACCAAGCAGGGAGTCGGGTGGGCAATGGGAGTGGGGGAGGATGAGGTTGATGCCCGGTGCTGCCAGAGGGCAGAACATGTAGTCCCAGACATCAAGAAATAAAAGCTTCCAAAGGATTGGGAGGGGAAGGGACAATGGATAGCACGGGGTTTCTTCAGAGCGGTCGTGCCTCTCGGTTCCCTTCTCAGCCTCCTCCACCTTGCACCTCTTGGCATGCTAAAAGCCACGAGGCCAGGCATCAGCAGCGACGCGGGGACAGGGAAAGAAGTGCCGACCCCTACAGAAACCCAATTCCCAGGCTTCTCTTCCACTTTTGTTTCCCTACCAACTGCCATTTAATATCTTGCTCTCTCCCCGGCCCCATCATCCAAGAGACATTCCTCGGGGGTATGCGCAGGCCAGAGGACTTTCAACCTTCCTTCCAAGCCTCGCAACATCCACCATAGCCCGCAGCCTGCTGGTGACCTTTGGAGTTCGCAGCGTCCAGCCCTCCCCACTTACCCGGCTTTCCCGGTAGATCTACAGGACCAGTTTCAGAACTCGGCAGGCGGATAGCGGCCCCCGCCCTTCCGTGGGAGGCACTCCGCCAGGTGAGGCAGGCGCAGCGCGGCGCTGCTGAGCCGAGAACCAAGACGGGGAGTAGGGGGTGTCAGCGGGGACTCGCCACTGTCACTGCAGCAAAAAAAAAGGGACCTCAGCTGTTCCCTTGAGCAAACACCTGCCCGAAGCCCGTCCGCACCGCGCGGGGCGCCGAATCCCACGCCCTGGCGCTCTGTCCTGCGCCCGTTGTTTTTACGTGCGCGCGCCTCGCGGTTCTGGACTGGCCCGTTGTTCTTTAAATTTGTGTTTTTTTTTTGCTTGGCCGAGAATCAGAAGTACCTGATCTTTTTACTCCAAGTACTTCTGCGTCAGCAGACTCATGCTCCAGTCTGAAATGAACGAAGGCGTGCTTGGAGTGGGGCGTGGGGCGTGCGAGAGTAAGGGCGCAGTCAAAAGCCAAGAGGCGGGCGGGGAGGGGTGTGCGGGTGGCAGTGAGTGCTAGTAGCCCGGCCGGAGCATTTTATCTGCTGCCAGGTCCTCGGCCGCTCGCAAGTGGCAACGCCAGCAGCTTCACCGGGAAGCTCGCAGCCGGGAGCGCGGAGGCCTGTCGGAGCCGGCCGCAGAGGTGTGAAGGCACGCGAGCCAAGTGAGCTCGGCCGCCTGCAGCCTCCAGATTATGGAAATACGATTGCAAACAGCGCAGCAGCCCCCACAGCAACTGCCCCGGGAGGAAAAATGTCCAAGGAGGTGGGGCGGGAGGAGCAGGGGAAAGGGAGGGAAGCTCGCCCGCCCGGGCGTTGATCCGGCTCCACAAAAGACGCTCGGATCGCCTTGTTACCATACCAAAAGGCCAGGGCCGGCTCAAAGGAGTCCCTTTCTCTGGGTTTTAGCAACTTCGCCCGCAACTGTCTCGCAATCCTGAGAACAAACAGGGCCCCACAATGGCCGGTATTTTCTCGGAATGCAAATGTTGCGGGCTCCGCAAAGCTGGATTTCTGTTACCGAGCCTAATGCGCGCTTTGTGAAGCTCGCGTGCAGACACCGAGATTGACACGGGCGTCACGTGACGGATTAGGGCTCTAGGAAAGTTTTCAAAGCGGCGACAATGGGGGGCTCAGCCTGATCTGATAGCTCCCACAGTTTAGCGGGAAAGAAAAGGATATATTCTCATATGTAATAGGATTACCTTTTCCATTTCAAGTTCTATACAGCATGTAATTTATTTTTAATTAGGATTATATCTACCAGGAAAGGGAACTAGACTTCGCTGGAAAGCGTAATTCTAAGGATGGAGAGAAGGGTAATTTTTTAACCTTTTAATTTTTTAAAAAGCCCAGGGCCCATGGTTTTTCTTCTACATGATCACGCTATCGGATCAACCTCTCAGGGAAGTTTGCTCAGCCAAGCAGAGAACAGAGGCAACTCTTCAGGTGCATCCAATTAATTTTTTTTTCCATCCAATTCATTTTTGTAGAGAAGCCATAGCTTGCAAAAAAGTTCTCAGAATTCCTAAACCACTGGATTTTAATGGGGTTGACCCAGTAAAATGCAACCAAGCTCTTTTCTACACTCCAAATGCTTAACTCTCTCTCTCTTTCTTTTTTAAGTTGTATTTGTGTGTTTAAGTTTATTGGGTTGTCAGTACTAGCAAAGTGACTTTTAAACTTTATGCCAAACCACAGAGCCTTGATTCAAACATAGCCAAGGAGACAGTTTGGGGGAGAGGTTAACTGTTGTTGAAACATTGATTTTGGATCAGTCCCAGTGCCAGATGCTTCCAAGTCTTCGAGCATTTCCAGGTCTTGGGCCACTCATCCTTCTGGGTGTTCTTTGTATCAGGACACCCTGGGAGATCTTTACCTGATAAGTAGTGGAAAGTGACTGTTGAGGGCAGGCTCTGGAATCACCTCACCTAGGTTCAAATCCAGACTTTACAACTGCTTAGCTGTGTGCCCCTGGGGGCAAGTTACTTGATCTCTCTTTATCTTAGTTCCCCCATCTGTAAAATGGGGATAATAATAGTACCTTGTTAGGTTGTCTTGAGGGCTGTGTAAAATAATCCAGTGTTGGGTGCTCAGCAAGTCCTGAAAGCATGCTAGTTGTTATTTCCCTTTAACACACAGGGAAGAACCTTCAGAGACCATGCAATCCAAATGTCTTCTTCTTCTTCTTCTTTTTTTAATAGGTAAGAGATTTGTTAAGAAAGAAAGAAAAAACACCATTTCCTTGGCTGCTTCTTGGCTTCATTAACAATTGTCCTCCATTCCCTTTTCCCCACTATAATAGATAAAGTGATAGGTGCTGTTGGGGATTGAATCCTGTCCCCCCACAAAAGGCATGTTCAGGTCCCAACATCTGGTCCTGTGGTGTGAACCCATTTTTAAATAAGACCTTTGAAGATGTTGTTAGTTAAAGTGTGCCCAAACCAAATGAAGGTAAGCCTTAATCCAAAATGGCTGAAGTCCTTATAAGCAAAGGAAATTGGCCACGGAATGAGACGCTCGAGGCAGCAGCCAGAAGCTGAAAGTCAGCGGAACCTGGAAGAGAAAGGAGATTGCTGCCATGTGTATTGTCATGTGATGAAAAACCCAAGGACCAAGGATTGCCTGCAGCCAGTCTCAGAACGCCACATTCTTCAGGGAGAAAGCATCACCCTGCTGGCACCTTGATTTTGGACTTTAGCATCAACACCGTGAACCAATAAATTCCTATTTTTAAAGCCAACCTTCTGTATGGTATTTGTTTTAGCAGCTGGGGAATTCAAACAGGCACATGGAGCCCAAAGGCAGAAAAAGATGGCCATGTTAGGAACTCAAGCAGCTTTCAACACCTAGTACCTTTGAAGATGGAACGGTGTAAAAAAGAGTCATTTTACATGGAGAAATCTGTGGGAGAGGGAAACACCTGGACACATGTCACAGGTCCCAACAGCAGCAGGGCAGATGTCACTGCATGCCCATAGAAGTCCAGAGGAGGGAGACCCATTTGTGCCAGGCCTCAGGGATGCTCAGGCAAAGCTTCCAGGAAGAGATGACATTTGAGCTGCGTTTTGAGGGATGAGTAGAAATTAGCCAGGGCTGGGAGAGGAGAGAGGAGGGGTGGAGATGAATAGGGCACTCCTGGCAGAAGGAACAGCTAATACCAGGATACAGAAGTTGGAGGGCTGGGGTGCAGGGGCAGTGAGGGGAACTGGTGGGAGCAGAGAAATGAAGAAAGCCAGGACTTGAGCACATGGGTGCCTCCTGTAACATGTTAAGGAATTTGAGTTTTATCCTTAAGGCAATGGGGAGTTGCTGCAGGACACCTCTATTGAAATCCATAAGCTCGCTAGGATAAAGGGAAGGGCAAAGAGGTGCTGGGGAAAAGAAGGAGAGCAAGAAGCCTAGACTGTTGGAACTCTGATCTAGAAGGAAATGAAGGACAACTCTCTCAAGTGACTGCTTGGTCAGTGACTAGCTGGTTAGTGCATAGAATTATCCCTGATATGGTCCTACTTTCTCCCTCTAGCTAGAGGGAGCTGAATCAAGTGGTGTAAGAGGAGCAGGTTCACACTCCAGCACCCCTTCTTGGGAGTCTCCTCCCAGATAACATCTGCTTCCAAGGAGAATACAGGTGGACAGTGGTGGGAGGGAGGGTTTTCTTTTTGCTCAGAAAGCTGGAACTTTCCTGGGTTCTACCAGGAACATATCCAGAGCCACCCCAGGGTATCTTCTGTTGGACCTATGTCCAGGACAAATAGCTCCTTGGGGTGTGTGTGTGTATGGGAGGAGGGAAGAGGGTAGGAGTGGGGTGTCCTACCGCTGCCCATGTCCTGGGGTATGGACACAGAGCCAGAGCCTTCTTGTCACCCCAAGGGTTCAATGTGGGTGAAGGAATGAAGAATTCACCTGATGCCTTTTGATTGAAGGGTGTGGGGTATGGAATGTGGCCTGGCTCCTAGGACCTCACTTATGATTCATGGGCAGTTTGAGGCAGAAGAAGGACAGATGATGGAGTTCATGATGGAAAATAAGCATTGTAGGTAACCACCCGGCCCTCTGTGAAAAGCAAAAGAACCCCAATTCTCTGCTTAAACCATGTGCAGGAGTTCTGAAGAAAGATAAATTGGCTGGATTAATTGCTTTCAGAGCTTAAAACACATTGCTGCAAATTAAAAATTTTGTCATTGATAAATCCCACATGATTCAAAAGAAATGCAAGTGGGAAGCTAGAGCCTTTCTAAAGCATAGAGAGTTTTAATAATTGACTAATCTTTTTTTTTTTTTTTTTTTCTCCCTCAGAGTCATTGTTGGGTAAGTGCAGAAATCTTCTGACTTAGGTCTTCCTTTGCATGGGACAGCTTGAACTCACCTGCTGCAAGTGAGTCATGAGCCACTTTTGAAATGAAATGTTCTGAGGCGGCCTGGCCCTCAGAACCCCTGGACCTGGACACGCTGCCAAGCATTATACATTTCTCGGTAGATCTGAGAGCAGTTTTAGGCCATTGATCTTGTGTCACCCAGAATCGAGATGGAATGATGGCAGATAAACGGTGTGGTGACAGGCTGCGGCCTTGGGAAAAAAAACAAGTGCAGATGCAGGATAAAAAAGAAAAAGAACTGATGGATTAGTTATTGGCCTCCCAAGTCCCTTGCCCTGAATTCTTTCCGACCACCTTAGAAGCATTTGTTTTCAGGTAATTTTACAATTGTCCCTTTGTCCTTCAGAGATGCTTTGGTCTATGAAACCTCCCAGGGAATTGAGATGAACTCATTCTAATATGTATTGCTCGGTAGCGCCTGGAAGTCTGCATAGCTCTGTTATTAGGCCTGAGCCCTTATGAGGCTTTTACCTGCATGAGCAGGGAGCTGTGGGTGCCCATGAACTTTTACTGTGCTTTGGTGTTAATGCTGATTTATTTTTCTTTAGCAGAAATACCCAGGCTATAGCCCTCAAACACTACTTGCTTTATTAGGGTAAATGGGGAGAAAGGCACATTGGTGGGTATGGGGACAGGAGATGGGACTCTCTTTGACCACTATTTAAATGAGTATTTGTTTCCCCATGCAACAATCCATCTTTGAATACACTCTCCATTCCAACTCCTCTATCCAAAGGGCAGCAGGAATCACATGTGAACCCAAGGGCTTGGGACGCCATCAGAAAGAATTTGAGTAGGTAAGGTGAGAGGGCTGGGGTTGGGGAGATTAGGGGAGTGTGTCGGATCATTTGTGTTAGGGGGTGAATAAAAGTTGGATTCTTGCTGCCCAGGCTCTGAGCTCCTGCTTTGGCATCCGGTGAAGGAACCTGCGACGGGGAAGAATGGACTGCTCCCTGCATTGAACTGCAAGCTATCCTGGCCGCACTGTTGTTTGCAGGGCATCAATCTTGCTTTGCTTTGTCCCGGGGGCCTTGTATAGAGGCTTTTGGTCTCTGAGGACTGAGAAGAGGGCTGGATGGAGGGATCAGAGCCACTGCAGAGAAAAATAATGTGACAAGCTGTCAGAACACGGCAGCTAGGTGACTCTTGTACCCTCTGGGGTCAGGGGGCCCCATCGGACTCTGCATCCTTCAGGGCTGGGACCTGGGAGGAGGGATCAATGTAGGATGTGTGATGGATCACACACCTTTCCATCAACTGGCAGTGGAGGCTTTTGCTGGACTTTTGGGAAAAGAGAGTGGCTTTGTCCAGCAGTGGAAAATGTGTAGAATATTTTGGAGAGGAAATTCTAGGGATATGGAGCCATAGTACATATAGTGATCAGAAAGCCTGCTCACTAAGGTCACCTGTAGAACTAAGGCTCTTGGAGGAAATTCAGGGGGCAATAACAAAATACAGGTTGTCCAAGTCTGGAGAGGAATTTCCTTAACCTCGAGTAATTATATCAGTCAAGACAGGCCAGGTTATGCTGCAGTAACAAACAGCCCCCAAGTCTTAGTGACTTAAAACAACAAAAGTTTATTTCTTGCTTATTCTGCATGTCCATGGCAGGTTGGCTGGGGGCTCTTCCCTATGCTGGACTCACTCGGAGACCAAGGCTGTTGAAGTAGCCACGATCTGGAACTTTCCCCTTGCTGTGGCAGAGGAATGTGGCAAATGGTGCAAATGCTCTTAAAATTTCCACCTAGATAAGAAACATGTTACTTCTCTTTACATTTCTTTGTCTAATTCAAAATCTCTATATAGTGTAGCACGAAGCTCACTCAATCTGGTCATTAAAAGGAAGGCTTGAGGGGACAGGGCAGGACAGCTGGACTCAACCCCCAGGCAAGCTGTGTGCCAAGGCACATGCTCTGAGCCTGCCTTCCCTCCACAAGTGTTGGACAAATCCTTTAACCTTTTACTCCCTTTCTTTCTTTTCCTTCCTCCCTCCCTCCCTCCCTCTCTCTTTTTCTCCCTTCCCTTCCCTTCCTTTTTTTTTTTTTTCTGCAGGAAAATGACAGTTGGGAGAAATGCTGGTCAAAGTCATCTATGCCTCTAAATTTAGGGAAGGTCAGAAATAAATTACAAGTGTTCTCATGTGACACATTCCTTAAAGTATAGGCTGAAATACAGCTTCAGACTAATTAGTGAGGAAATCCCCAGAAAGTGAAAGATTGAGTGTTGGTAATGGGATTACACGTCCTCTCACTTGTGCTTAAGGAAAACTTGCATAAAGCATCTTCATTAATCACCGTCCTAGTGGCTTTTACTTTTACCACCATCAGCCAATCAGGATGGAAGAGCATTTCTGAAGCAGTTCTCAGAGGTGGAGCTCTGCTGTGCTGAGCGTTTTGCATTTGGGTTAAACTGTCTAGGGTTCAGGAGTTTACAGTCACCAAGACTGATGTGCTCAGGAAGCTTAACAAGCCCTGAGAACATTGCTATGATATTAATGTCACGTGACCATGAGCACTTTGGGCAGGGTAGTCAGTAGAGAGTGGGTCATGAACGGTATTCAGAAAGCATTGCCTGAGGAGGATGGCATGCATTTATTGCTTGTACTACCCACAGTGCTGGCCCTTGGGCGATCAGCTCTTGCTCTCTGGGATCTTACGGTCAGCGAGAAGACAGCCACCCCACTGTACAACTTCAGGGTCAGGTGGTCAGCAGCAAATAGAGGTATGCCCAGAGCGGAAGATCAGATTCTAGGAACTCATTTAAGGAGCTCGGTGAGCTCCTTGTGAGGAGGAAGGGGGCTGCTTTGGACATGGGTAATTGCCACTGGGCACCCCCAAAGCTCTATTTATAACCACCAATTATCCAAAAGACCAGGGTCTTCAAAATATCTCCTGTTAGACAGTACTATAATAAAATAGTCACATGTTTTTGGAAATAGGTGAAATATTAACAACACGTAAGTTAATAACAATATTTTAATTCAGAAAATTTGAGGAGACCAAGGAGGCATTACGGTATCCCGGTCTAAACACGGTTTCCAAATTGGTTAAATGAGGCACATCATTCTCACCTCACTGTAGTGAGTTGAATAGTGGTCCCCCCAAATTCATGTCTACCTGGAACCCTGGGCTGTGACCTTGTTTGGGAATAGGGTCTTTGCAGGTGTCATTAGTTAAGGACAGCCACATGAAATCATCCTCGATTTAGGGTGAGCCCTAAATCCAATGGCTTGGTTTCTTTATAAGAAGAGGAGAGGACATAGTGACATAAAGGGAAGCAGCCTTGCAAGGATGGAGGCCGAGATTGGAGTGAAGTGTCTGCGAGCCTAGGAACATCAAGGATTGCCAGCAACCACCAGAGGCTGGGAAAGGGGCACGGAACAGATTCTTCCTCAGAGTCTCCAGAAGGAAGCAGCCCTGCCGATTCCTTGATTTCGGACTTCTGGCCTCCCAAGCTGTGGGTGAATAGCTTTCCATTGTTTTAAGCCATCCCCTTTGTGGTAATTTGTCACGGCAACCCTACAAAGCAAACGCACCCAGCTATCTCAGAGTTGAGGTGAGGGTTGCATGCTGTAAAGAATACAGAAACCGTTTATGAACTGTACAATATGATCTACATTACATTGTAATGCTGATGGGGTGTTTAAACTAAAGGGACACCGAGCTGGTTTTCCCGAGATAAATGGGGAGGGTGGGAGATGGTGAAGGGTGGAAAGTGGCTGGGGGCAGCTGCTGAAAGAATTTGGAGGCAAGAGGGAGGCTAGGTTTGAGCGCATAGGAAAGTTATCTGAGCCTTTAATTCAAGGGGTGGGAGGCAGTGGTAAAGAGAGGGAGGGTGGAGCCCAGCTCAACTGAGGAAGGGAAGGACTAGAGGCTGGACCATGGTTAGGGAGGAAGTTGTTCACAGCTTTATCCCTAGAGCCTGGCACAAAGAAGTCATCAATAAATACGTGTTGAAATGAATGAATGGTAAGGTCTGGCTCTGTTGACCTTGGGGCTCTTTGGAACATGAGTTTACTAGAAGCACAGACAGTGACTATCTGCTCTTACACCCAGGCAGGAGACGGCTTTTGGCTCATCTTAGTAAGTATCCTTAAGCAGAGGTACCCAGGGAAGACCAAGTGTCAAGAGACTCAAGTCCACATGGGCACCTCAAGGCAAGAGGTTGCGGTCCTTTGGCCAGGACTACCAGGAATTCTTGATGCCACAGCTATAACGTCCCATTTCCAGGAGGGAATAACATCCTGCTCATTCTCCCTGCTCTGAGTTCCATAATTGGAAACATTTGATCCCTCTCCGCTGAGAGCTCCTGGACTGACTCCAGTTGCCTAAGACAGGATGGGCTGTCTCCCACCTGCCCCCTGACAACTCCAGGCTGTTCAAGGCATCTTCAGCCACCGTGGCCCTCACGGAATCTTTTTTCTTCTTCATCAGGGACCTTATGGCATCAGTACTTCCCAGACTTCAGCTCTTCTGATGCCAAACCTAGCTTGAAGGTGATTCCAGTTCATTCAAAGATAAGCGCAAATTCATATGGCATGTCATTTATCAAAATCACATTTCAATGTCAAATTCTTTGCCAGGAGAAAGGGACATAGTCTTTGTATACAGCTTGGGAAATTTGTTACTAATTGCATATGCTTTTGATGCATCCTGGCTGGCCCTGCATGTGCTCTTGGCCTGTTCTGTAGATGCTCTCAGCTCCAATCTGAGAATGCAGCCCTCTGCTGATAATAGCAGTAATACTGTTTCTGAAATGCTATGGGTATTGAGCACTTGCTTCCTGCCACACATTGTTCTATGCAGTTCACATACTTAATTTCTCTCGACAGCTCTGAAAAGTAGGTATTAAGACAACTTTCAAAGAAACTGAGATTCAGAGAAGTTAAATCATGTCCTCAAGGTTTTCCAGCTGATTGGTGATAAGGAAAAATTTGAATCCAATTCTAATGGTCCAAAACCCCATGCACTTTCCACTATATGGAGCTGCACCCCAGTTCACCACCTTTTCACTCTGAAAGGGATCATCTGCTCTTTTGGTTCCTTTGTCCTCTCCCAGAGACCTCCCCAGGTTTTCAAATGTTCAAGACTCCAACTTCTTCGTTGCCAACGCTGCCCTCTCTTGTGCACTCCACCCTATGTCTTTAGGTTAGGCATTTTATTTGATTACCCAGCTATAATACCCCAGTCAACATGCAGGCAACAAAATCCAATGCATCACTTCTTCAGCTGATTCTTTTTTCTGATCTCTCTCTACATTGGTAGCATAGATTTGAAATATTTGGGAATCTCAGGTTTTACATTTTCTCTCCTCCTCATCCCCTCTATATCAGTTATTTGGGGTTTTATTTTCCCCAAATCCCTTGCATCTGCTTCTGACTTTCCAGCCTGTGATCTCCATCTTAAGTCAGGCCCTCTTTTACTCAGCCTGGATGCTTGAAATAGCTTCAGAAGTGAGCTGGCTGCCAGAACACAAATCACCTTTTTGTACATTAGAAAAAGACTTCCTTTCCTCTAGAAGGATGCAATTCCATGCCTGTGACCATGTCTTGGAGAGCAGAGTGCAGGCTGGAATTCAGACCCCACTGGCCCCTCAGCCAGGAGAACTTGTGCAGTGAACAGCCTGAACAACTGTGCATGGTGACCCTGGAAGTAGGCTGTCTCCTTGCCTCCTGCTGCTGGGGCAAGATCTGCAGGCTTCCTGTGGCTCCAGGCTCAACTGACTCTTTTGTTGCTGTAACTGTGGGAATTTAGGAAGATTGTTGGGGAGGGGCCCAGATGGAACTCGGAAGTTCACAGCAGTGGGTTTTGATCAACAGGTGTGGTAGTATTTCAGTGTTTTAGCCACTGGTCCAACCTTCCTGGTGCGTATGGGCTGAAAATAAACATTTTTGGTCCAGTTCTGAGGAGGATCTCTCCATAGGCTGTGTTCCAAACTCATTTATTGATGGTGTCTGAATATTTCCCACACTTAACAATCATCAGTTTCCATTGGCAACAAGGGCGTCAACATAAATGATTAATGAAGAATAGGCTTAAATTTAGATGAAGTTATTATCAGAACAAGTTCTAGTTATTCAGATACATGCCTCTAGGGGGTGCTCAGATGTCCTCTTCCCTCCCAAATCTGCCCCCAAGGAGGAATCCCAGTAAAGAACACATATATGGGCTGCCAGGCACAGGATATACAGGGATGCTAACCTGGCAGCACACACAAACACACACACACACACACTATTAACCTACATGTTGCTCTTTTCCCTACTACCTTCCAAAGGGTAGTCAGCCTCCTTGGTATTTCCTTCATTATGAGATTTTTGCTGGGTAGAAAGTAGAAGCTGCTGGAAGATCCAGAGTGGGAAGAGAGAAAGAAGCATGCTCCTGGGGATGTGGATGGGGGTGGTTGGTTTTCCTTCTGTTAGGAAAGAAACAGGCCCAGTAAGAGTACAAGTCCTCAGAGGGGCTGGTACTGCTAGGGAGGTTGGGTCTCTGGGTCTCCCAGCCTCACCTGAAGGGACCATGTGGTGTCCCAGTGGTACCTGGTGTGACTCACTGATGGGGTAGGACCCCAGGGACTGTCACTCCTGTCGGGGACCACAATGGATTTCTGACCAGCTCAGGAGCATGGTGAATCTGAGTTGGTGTCAATGAAGATTATAAAGTGGTGAATATTTCTTCCACACCTGTGTTTGTAAACAAAGTTTTATATGTGCTGTAGAGCTTTCTTCAGGTCTTTCTCTTGCATCTCTGCCTCTGTCTCTTGACTCATCACTCTTTTTATTGTCTCCGGTTCCTTCCTTGTGGCTGATGTGCTGATATGGGTCTGGGCTGCCTGCCTCAGGGGGGAAACCAGAAGCAGAAACCAGCAGCGGCTCAAAGCAAAGGGGCTAGGAGGACTTGCTGGGGTCAGCTCCCACATAGTCACTAGGGGGAAGGGTTTGACTTCACTAGGGTCTTTTCTATGCCTTCCCCCCATATGGTTTGTCTCCTCAGCCTTGAGCTGCTTCATGGACTCAGCTCCTCAGGGGCCTCTTTCCATGCCCCTGTGCTCTGCTGATTCCAGACTCTGGGACCTCGCTCAGTCTCTTGGGGCATCTCTGTTTTCCTGCAGTCCTCTCTCTCACATGGCAGGATAGATATGGCAGCTTCTTTTCTCTGTGTCGCTCTCTGTGTCTCCATTTATATAAGACCCAGCAAGAGGGTGGAGACTCAACCTGAGTCACACCTCACTGATGTAGTCCAGTCAAAAAGATCTCACACCCACAGGAATGGATTAGTTCAAGAACATAATCCTTTTTATGGGGGATTCACAAAATAACTTCCAACTGTCACAAAGACTACATTTCCCAGCCTTTCCTGTAGCTAGGTATGGCTCTGAGGCTAAATTATGGCAATGGGATATAAGCAGAAATATCATGTGTGATTCTTGGGAAATGTCCTGGATGGTTGTGACCTTATTTATCCTTCTTCTTTCTTAGGGTCTAGAACAGAGGTTGGCCAATATTTTCTGTAAAGGGCCAGATAATTAATATTTTTGGCTTTGTGGGCCATATGGTCTCTGCCACAACTATGCAATTCTGCTGTTGTGTTGCAAAAGCAGCTATAGACAATATTTAGATAAATTGGTGTGGCTGTGTTCCATTAAAACTTTATTTACAAAACACAGGTGAAGGATTGGACTTTGGTTTGTGGGTCGTAGTTTGCTGACAACTGGTCTGGAATGCATATGTGGTGGCTGGAGTAAAAGCAGCCATCTCAGACCATGAGGTGAAAGCCTTGTACTGAGTATGACAGAGAAACAAACTGGAAGGAGCCCAAGTCCCCAGTTACCATGGAGCCACCCTATAAACCTCTAGATTTTCATTTATGTGAGAGAAATAAACTTCTGTTTTGCTTAAGCTGCTGTCAGTTGCAAATGAACCTGATTCTGACTAATATGCCATTCCCGTGTGGGTAAGGCCAGCCCATCAGTGTAGGAGACTATTGAAGCATCTGGAATCAAAGCTCCCTCTAGGTTTGACACATGGATTTTCCAGGACTGTGTTCTGTACCTTGTATGTCCCCGGTCCATCTTTCTACCCAGCTTGATTAACCAAGGATAAAACCACTGATAAAACTTGGGGATTGATCTTTGGGTGGCACACGAGGTGGTGAGAGACATACAAAGAAAGTCGGGCTACTAGTGGTCTGTGTAGCTGACAGCTTCTGCTGTTGGCAGGAGGCAGCATTCCATAAAAACAGGGCTATTCTGCCAGTTTCCCACACTGGAACCCAGCATTCTGACACATGCTAATGAGATTTACAAGGTGTAAATGCAAGTGTTTGCATTTTAGCACCTTTTTTTCCCTCCTGATTTTGGCTGTCAGTCTGAACCTTTCCTGGAATTAGTACTGTTTGGAGAGCCTGTGGTACCTGTGCGTAAATCTTACAGTGCTCCAGTTTCCTATCTTCTAGTGGCTGATTCTGCTCAGTTCTTTGGAGGAAATCCAAAAGCCCAGTTCTTAGGATTTGGGAATCTCACACATACAGAAAAATGATGGGATAACTGGAAATTAAAGAGTTAGGGACAAACACTGGAACTCAGCTCTGATTCAAAAAAAATGTTTCCTTCCGCACAGCTGGTGTAGCTGACCCCTGGCTAGGTGCCCCATTGCACTTTTCTTCTGCTGCAGGACCACTAAGGAACAAAGTTGTCATCACTTCTGGGTCTTTCTACTTTAGAAAGGACGTGGGGATTTATGCCTGAATAAGAGAAAGCCGAGTGGTGATGTGTCCATATTATTTTTAAGCATCTAAAGGTGTGTGTGTTTAATGAGGCTGCCCATATTTCAAAAAGAGTGGCGGAACAGGCTACTTTTTTTTTTCCCCAAAGATTTATTTATTTATTTCTCCCCTTTCCCCCTCGTTGTTTTGCGCTCACTGTCTGCTCTCTGTGTGTTCTTCTGTGTCTGCTTGTCTTCTCTTTAGGCGGCACTGGGAACCGATCCTGGAACCTTCCCGAGTGGAGAGAGGTGCTGAATCTCTTGTGCCACCTCAGCTCCCTGGTTGATAGGGTCTCCTATTGTCACTTTTCTGCGTCCCTTTTTGTTGCATCATCTTGCTGTGCTAACTTGCTGTGTGGGCCACCTCGCTTTTCACCATGAGGCCCCGGGAATCGAAACCTGGACATCCCATATGGTAGACGGGAGCCCAATCACTTGAGCCACATCCGCTTCCTAGAACCGGCTACTTTAAAACAAGATTTTAAGTAGATCTAAAGAAGAAAATCTTAGCTTTCAGAATGATGACCCACCACACTGGGCAGCTGAAGCAAGGAACACAGAATTCCCAATCACACATACCTGAGGTCACATCCAGGCACTGCCCTTTGCTTCTCCTTGGCCTCAGACATTGTCTTAGTTTTCTAGGGCTGATGTAACAAACGACCACAAACCGGCAGCTTAAAACAACAGAAATCTATTCTTGCACAGGATTGGAGTCCAGAAATCTGAATTTAATGTGTCGGCAGACTTGGTTCCTTCTGAAGCTCTGTAGATGCATCTGTCCAAACTCTACCTCTGTCTTCCCGTGACCTTCTCTGTGGCTCTGCATCTTCCCTCTGAGTTTTTGTTTCTCAAACCACCCTCTTTATCTTTTAGGGGCACTAGTCATTGGATTTAGGGTCCACCCTAAATCCAGGACAGTCTCTTCTTAGATCCTTAACTTAATTCCATCTTCAGAGACCCTATTTCCAAATATCACTGTTCTAGTTTGCTAAAGCTGTTCAAGCAGATACCATAAAATGGGTTGGTTTATAACTATGAGATTTTATTAGTTTACAAGCTTACAGTTTTGAGGCTGAGAAAATGTCCAAATCAAGGCCTTATCAGGTGATGCTTTCTCCCCAAAGATGGGCTGCGAGTGATCCTGGACTCCTCTGTCACATGGTAAGGCACATGGTGGCATCTGCTGGTCTCTCACTTCTCTTCCAGGTTATGTTGCTTTCTGCTTATTGCTTTTGAAGCTTTCTCTCTCTTTGTCTGAATTTCATTCTCTTATAAAGGACTCCAGTTAGATGATTAAGACTCACTCTGAATGAGGTGGGTCACATCTTAAGAGCCTACTCACCAAAAGATCCTACTTACAGTTGGGCCACACTCACTTTAAGAACATACTTTTCTGGGGAACATACAGCTTCAAATCATCATGGTCACATTCTCAGGAACTGGGGGACAGGACTGGGATGTGTCTTTTTGTGGGACACAATTCCACCCTGTGTAGCCTCTCTTGTGCTTCAGTTCCTTCTTTAGGAATTGGCAATAGTAATATTGCTAGCTCACAGGGAAGCCATAAGGAATGGATGAGACATTGTTCATTAAGGCTTAGCACGGCATCCGACACAGACTATGTGGAAAGACAGAAGAGACCATACTGGCCCCATGTGTTTCAACACCCAGCCTGAACGAAGCAGCTGGCCCAGTGCCTGGCATTGAGTCTGTCCAGGTAGGACTGGACTGTAGGACCAGGAAGACTTCCATTGTGAAGTCTTCATGTCTTCATCTTCTGGATCTCAGGGCAAGTGGTGCTTCCCCTGGAAGCCTTCCCTGGTGTACGTGCCTTGGTCAGAGCCCCCCGCCCTCCTCTCTCTGGATCCCGTGGACCTTGCCCTTGCAGCACTGGTCTCAGCAGCCCCTGTACCTGGTTTGTGGGGTCCTTTGATGAATGCCTGTCTTCTCCCACCAGACTGTAAACTCCTGGATGGCAGGGGCTCTGTCTGTTTTTGTCAGTATCCTATCTCCAGTAGCCAGCAGCATGCCTGACACATTGTAGTTGCTCAATAAATATTTTAGGATGCATGAATAAATGAAGGCAGTGTCCCTCGAGTTGTATTCATACCAGTGCTTCCTGTTCTCTCAGATAATGTGCCTAACTATTTTCCTAACAAGACTGGTTCTGCCCTTTGCCTCTCTGAAGAGACTAGTGACCTAGCCTTTTGTGTCCCTTGGCTCCTGTGCATTATTCTCTCACTTGATAGGTTTAGAAAAGAGCAGCCCTCTTGTTTGTGGTGACCTGGAGGATATACTTTGAAAACAGCTTCAAGGTTCTCAGAAGATGGTGTCAGAGTAGGCAGGCAGGGCTCAACTCTTTCACAAAAACAATGTAGAAAGGGATAAAAGCTTTCTGAGGGACCTCTTTTGGGGGTCAGCAGACCAGGACAGTGCTGCACAACCCACAGGAGGGCAAGGAACAGAGAGATGAAGAAGCTGAAACAAGAAACATGAGTTACTAAACCCCCACTCCCATCCCCCACCCTCAAACATTAAGCCTGGGTAAAACCCCTGGCTCACTGCAGCTGACTGAGAGGAGAACAGAAGCTTCCTCCCTGTCAGCTGTTAAAAGGGAAGAGGGAGGGTGAGTTGGAGGGCTTCCCTTCAGTGAATTTGGCCAGCAAAGCCTGCTTTGAATCTTGGCTCTGGCCACAAGAGAAACACTGGAAATTGGAAGTTGAAAGAAACATCTCTGTGGACAGATTCGCCAATGAGCACCATCTGCTGGCCAGCCAGGAAACTGCAAGGAGAAAAATTGCTTTTAGGTCTCTCTTTAGACACACGTCTGGGAGAAAATCTGCACCTAGTTAGTGAGTCCCTGCCCAATTTTGATAACTTAAGCCAGACAATTTTAAAGACTTAGAATAAGTTGAACCAAAAATCAAAGAAGAGCTGTGGGAAAAAAACAACGCTAAGCAAGAGAGAGAAATTGACCACCAGAGTAAATTCTTCAACATATTCAGGTGCCTAGACATCAGAATACAAGCCATACTAGGAAACAGGAAAAGATGGCCCAGCCAAAGAAACAAACCAAATATCCTGACAAGATACAGGATTTAAGACAACTAATCAATAATAATCACACCAATCTCCTAAATATTCATTTATTTATTAATTCATTAATTCAAAGAATTGAAGGAAAATATGACTAAAGAGATAAAGGATATTAAGAAAACACTGGGTGAGCATAAAGAACAATTTGAAAGCCTACAAAAAAAAGTAACAGAGCTCATGGGAATGAAAGACATGATGGATGGGATTAAAAATAAATTAGAGGGAGCAGATGTGGCTAAAGCAGTTGAGTGCCTGCTTCCCACATGGGAGGTCCTAGGTTCAGTTCCTGGTGCCTCCTAAAAACAAAAAAACAAACAAACAACAAGTCAAAAAACAAAAAAACCAACTCAGAGTAGCCTATGTGGCTCAATGGTTGAGTGCCAGCTTCCCACATACAAGATCCCTGGACCCAGTACCTCAAAACAAAACAAAACAAAACGAAACAAAAAAACCCAAACAAAACCAAAAACTAAAAACCAAAAAAACAAAACATCAGAGGCACATAACAGCAGATTTGAATTGCTTGAAGACAGAATATCTGAAGTGGAAAAGACAGGAGAACAGAAAGAGAAAAGAATGGAAAAATGGAACAGGGTCTCAGGAAATTGAATGACAATATGAAATGCTCAAACATGTATGTTATTGGTGTCCCAGAAGGAGAAAAGAATGGAAAAGGGGCATAACAAATATTTGAGGAAATAAGACCCAAAACTCCCCAATCCTTATGAAAGACATAAATATCAATATCCAAGAAGGACGATGCACCCCAAACAGAATAAAGCTGAATAGACCTGCTCCTAGACACCTTCTATTCAGAATGACAAATGTCAGAGATAAAGAGAGGATTCTGAAAGCAGCAAGAGAAAAGCAAAGCATCACATACAAGGGTACCTCAATAAGATTAAGTGCCAACTTTTCATCAGAAACCATGGAAGAAAGAAAACGGTATGATGTGTTTAAGGTACTGAAAGAGAAAAACTGCCAGCCAAGAATTCTGTATCCAGCAAAACTGTCCTTCAAAAATAAGGGTGAGTTTAAAGTCTTAACAGGCAAACAAAAATTGAGAGAATATGTTACCAAAAGACCAGAATTATAAGAGATTCTAAAGGGAATGCTGCAGCCCAAGAGGAAAAAAAAAAGAAGAGTGAGAGATTTGGAGAAGAGTGTAGAAATGAAGATTATTAGGAAGGGAATATTAAAGGGTAAAAAGACAGACAATAGTAAGATATGGCAATGGAAAGCCAAAGGACAAAATGGATGAAGTAATTAATGCCTCTACAGTAATAACATTTAATGTTAATGATTTGAACTCCCCAATCAAAAGACATAGACTGAGAGAATAGTTAAAAAACATGAGCTATCTTTATGCTGTCTACAAGAGACTCACCTCAGATGTAAGGACACAACCAGGTTGAAAGTGAAAAGTTAGAGAAAGATATTTCATGCAAATAGTAACCAAAAAAGAGCTGGAGTAGTGATATCAATATAGGACAAAGTAGATTTTAAATGCAAAACTGTTATAAGGGATGAAAAAGGTCATTATATATTAATAAAAGGGGCAATTCACTAAGAAGAAATAGCTATACTAATTATTTATGCACCTAACCTGAGTGCCTGCCCCAAAATACCTGAGGCACACACTGGCAAAACTGAAGGGAGAAATAGACGTCTCTACAATAGTAGTTGGAGACTTCAATACACCACTTTCAGTATTGGATAGGACATCTGGACAGAGGATATATAAACAGAAAGTTTGAATAATATGACAAATGAACTAGACCTAACAGCCATTTATAGAGCATTGCATCCCAAAACAGCAGGATATACATTTTTTTCAAGCACTCATGGATCCTTCTTCAGGATAAACCATATGCTGGGTCACAAGACAGGTCTCAATAAATTTAAAAAGACTGAAATTATTCAAAACACTTTCTCTGATCTTAAAAGAATGAAGCTGGAAATCAATAATGGACAGAAAAAGGGAAAATCCATAAATACGTGGAAATTGAACAACACACTCTTAAAAACAGCTTCGTTTGCCCTTCGGGGGGCTTGTACCTTGGTCAGCTCCAAATATCTGGTTGTGGCAGTGGAAGATGAGCAGAAGCTACCTGGGGGGTGTTGGGATTATCATATGGCAAGAGAATTTTGCTTTAGATGGACTGCTGCATAACTATCTGCTTTCAAAGACTTCGGGCTAATCAGAATTTCAAAGGATACTTTAAAATGTAATAGGATTCTACCTGAAAGCAATGAGTGAGGCATTGGAGCTGCTTATTTCTCTAGTTGCTATTCCAGGCTTGTAGCAAAGATAGCTAGGACCTTCGGATTTTATGTTCATTCCTGCACAAAATGGGAAGACCTAAAGTGATGGCAAGACGACAAGGAAATCCTCGCCCAGCCCCTTTCCTCGGTTATTCTAAGGAAAACAGGAGCACAGAAAGTGAGCAGAGCAGTTGGCATTCTTAGCCAACTGTTGAGGAAATTTGACACCATAATTTATACAAGTCCCAGGAGGTAGAGGTCAAATTTCTTCCTCTCTTCTTCAAACAGCCTTAGCAATTCTTCCTGGGTTAGACAGATCCTCAGACATGGACAGAATTTCACACCAAAAGTGTTAAACATCCACTTTGAAGTTTAAATGGTGAGTATTAACACTTTCCATAGTTTTTTTATTTTTCATTATTTATTTATTTTTTGTCACCATTGCTTTTGACCACAGTAGTCTTGGGGAAAATTGTGTGGAAGAAACAATAAAGCAACCCAAACAACTCTTTCTCAAAATTGTGGCAGAGGGAGGGAGGATACAGGGAAAGTACACAAGTGCATATGGTATTTCAAAAGATCTGCACCTGCTTTTCGCAGGCCAGCTGGCAGACGATTCAAAGAAAAGTACCATTCTTTCTGGAAATACTCAGGACTGGGTGCATCTGCAAAGGAAAGACAGGACCTTTCTGGGCTGGATTGCAGGAAGTCCATGCTCGCCACTGTTTTAGAAATTAGCACTGAATTCGAAGAAGCCAGAGTATTCCTCAGCCCCTCTGAACAGAAGAAACACCTCTCAGAGGTGGCCTAGGCAGACCCCTACGTGGGCCAGTCCTTCAGGTCACCCATTCAGAGCAATAGTTTGTGGCCAGTCCTTCAGGTCCCCCATTCAGAGTAGTAGTTTATGGCATGAGGCCTCCGGGAGAGCC